>PVKA01004223.1:0-35785 GCA_004027165.1 Ctenomys sociabilis
GTGTGTGTGTGTGTGTGTGTGTGTGTGTGTGTGTGTGTGTGTTCTCACTCCAGGGTCACTAAATTACTGCACTAGACACACACGCATTCCCTTAATCAGTAATTCCAAGTGACTTTCTTTGAAATTCTCCTACTAACTTTCCCCTACAAATCTAGGAGATAAAGCCCTTACAAGTACAAGCAGGCAGGGAGGAATCAAACAAAGCCCACCTAGGAATCTGCACATAGGCAATGAGCCTGGAACCTGCCCAAAGAAAGCCAAACAAGCTCTAGTCGGGGAGGGATCTCTTTATCATAAAAAGTTGAGGACAAGGGCCCACAAGCATCCATATCTTGACCTCCTGCCCTAATCTCATACAGAGCAGCTTTCAGTGTGTGTAATTGTTTTGGCCTTCTAGCAAATAAAATGTCTTCCCTTTAAAAACTTTAAAAGGAGCATCAATACTGGGGGAGTGGTGAGCAGTATAGAATGAGCCTCTGAGGAAGATGAGAGAGAAAAAAGTGTGTTCTCTGGACCTAGAAGTACCTAAAGTGTGAATTGAAACCTACAAAGTGTGTGAAGAGAGAAACCTCAACAAACAAGGAGGTAGCCAGTGGTGCCTTCTCCCTGAGATGGAACTCACTGCTGGAGAGTAGTAGTTTGAACCTGTGGACACACAGTGACAGTTGGCAACCCCAAAGGCCTCCACAAAGAAACACAGCAATGGAGAGGAGCAGTGGACATGAAGGACTGCACTACCTGGCAGTGAGCGCCGAGGGCTCAGTAGTCCTGCATGAGACAGCAGTTGGCTGGGAAGCATCTTGGAGAGGAGCCTGCTAAGCTCAGAACTCAAGAGCAGCTATGGGCTCCATCTAAATGCTTGCAGCTGGGCCCAGGCCTACTGAAGCTGTGCTGACCACTGTAGGCTAAATGAGTCTGGACCCACCCAGTAGGTGCACACATGCTGAGATTATGTATTGCTCTGTCAAAAAGCTATTATGAGGGACAGGTATATAGCACAGCAGCATGGGTGCCTGCCCCACAAACACAAGGTCCTGAATTTGATCCCAAGAACTGTGAGTAAATAAACAGAAAGATATGACTGACTTGCTGAGATAAATCAACACAGATCAAATCTACAAGTGACAGCACAGACAAACCAGGAGTGAACTCTCAGTTTCCAGTATCTTTGTGGCTGTGATTCTATTCTGTTCTTTTTATCTCCTCCTCCTCCTCTTTCCCTCCAGTCTTCTAGACCAATTTTCCAAAGTTCGCATGATCCCCTTTGTCCTCCAGACTTACTTCTAATCTTCTTCTCTTCTTCTACCTCTCTATTTTTTCCCTAACCCATTTTAAACTTGTACCACTGAGGTAAAACCAACATATTAAGGACTTGTATACTACATATAATTTTCAGGTTGTACATTTTGTTAAAGAACCAAAACTCTAGTTTATATGGTTGAAGGTGGCAAATTAACAATTAGCTCAGCTTATCATTTTCCAGTCTGTGTTTGATGCTACTGTCACTGTTGATGGTACCATTATAGTCAAGTGACATAACTGTTCTAAACATCCTTCTTCTTTGTATTTTAAGACTAAGAATGAGGGTCACAAAAATATTATGGCACAGTGCCAAAGAACCAGGGATTTGGCCAATTAGTCAGCAACTTCTCATCCTCAACAAATTGAAGAGGTAGTAAGATCTTGTAAAGGACTCAAAACTAGCTACACTTGGAAGATACCTCAGAGAAGCGATCATTTCCTAAGAGTTCTTAAATACTAGCAGTAAAGCAACCTACCATACATGATTTACAAGCATCGTCCCAGGAATTAAGCTTTAAAAAAAGAAAATGGCAAGATGCTTAAACAAGATACAGGGGCCGGGGAGATAGCTCAGCAAAATAAGCACTTGCCTGCAAGTGCAAGGGCCTGAGTTCAATCCTCGGCTCCGACAAAAAAAAAAAAAAAAAAGATATAACCCCAGGCATTCAGTTACCAAAGGTAAACCCAGGGAGCAATGAGAACAACAATCTGAAAGCCACCCACCTGGCATCTGAAGTGGTAACAAGAAAAAATCGAATAAGATACTAGAAAAAAAATCAAATAGGAAATAATTTCACATATAACTGCAGAGATGGTATTCACAATGAAAACCATACTTAACGACTATAGAACAACAGATACAGACAAAAAATAATACAGGAACATAAGAAAATTATAGGAGCCACAGCAAGAAGAGCCAAACTGCTCTAAGGCTGTAGCATCGCTTACATCCTAGGTTCAGGATACACACCATCCTGGGCAAAGATCAGTCTCCCTGATTGAGAGTACAAGCACTTCAGTGGCGACCTGGCTGGTGAAACAGGCCCCTAATCACTATAATCTCCCCAACAGCAATACAGCAAAGGAGGTATGTATTTGCAAACCAGGAATTAAGAGAAACTGAAAGCTTGCGAACAGTGTATGAAAACAATGCAAAACCTTGGTAATTTAGAAACTGACTGGGACCTAAATATCAGCACTGAGAAAACTGATCCATTCACTGCCCAAGCAAGCAACACCTGAAAGCAGCAGGACACTGGGGAAATAAGGGGTCCAGACCCACACAGAAATATTTCTTTGCACATTCTGTTGCCATACATCAGGACTGTTGTGTCTATGCGACATCCTGTACACTAGCTGCCAGCATTTACTGGCAGGCATTCTCAAAGAAACCCAAAAGACAGGGACAGATGTAAGCAGAGAGGCTTGAAGTTTCACCAAGTTCACATGCTATGAGGAGAGTGACCAAAAATGAATGGCAATAAGAGAGTGGCACCTGGATCAGACAGTCTCCAGGACATGGTACGTGAAAGGATGGTAAAGGAAAAACACAAAGGTGGCCATGTGATTTGCCCTCCAAGAATGGGCAGGAGCAAAAAGGCTCTGGCAGAAATCTACAGAGAACCATGTTGATTACACTGCACCCTCCACTCCCCAAATTAACTAAAGTGGTCAGATCTTGGGCCACAGAAAAGGCCTACAGTTAGTGATAGCAAAGGCACTGGAAGAAAGCCCACAGTAATCCAAATCAACAAACTTTCCTCACAGGCACAATTAAGCAAACCACAGAGGAGAAGACCTGCAATTAAACTCAGACTACAATACAAATGGGGCTGTGGTGATGCTCTCTTTTTGTACTTTTCCAACTGTGTGAGGTTCATTCTTTTTCTATATTATCTTTTCCTTCTTGTCTTTCTTTTCCCCTTTCGTTCTCTTTTGAGTTTTCTTCTCTTTTCTTCTCTTTCAAGTCTCCTTATTTCCCTCCCTCCCTTTCCTCTTTCCACCTAGCATACAAACAGGAAGTATGCTGCAAAGGACAATTAGACACAGTACCTTTCATCAGCCTGTCAGGCGTAACCCTCACCAAAACTGTGCATAGAAGATCCAAATGTAAAGTACCAACAAATTAACAAATTCTGACAATCTCATGGCTTTTGATTCTCACCACACCACCATCCTGTGTGTTTGTTCCTCTAGCTCTCATATGCTCCCTCAAGTCCCTTCATTAGTAACTTCAACATCTGATCTCCTGTTTTTCACCTCATAATGTATCTTTTCTCCCTTTTTACTGATTTACTCCCTTTCTTCCCTCTCATACATTCCAGTCTATTTGTAGCATTACAGTACAGTCTATAAGGGGTATTTAAAAAAAGGTGAAATTTTTAAAATAAGTTCTAATATATATGATTGATGCATTGCTGGATCTGTTGATGTTATTATAACTGGTAGGGAATCTCTCCTTGCAAAAATCAGGACTGGATCAGACTCTATTAAACTGAGCAGGGCAAAGAGGTAATAAATTATTAAGTACAAAGTCAAGATCTCTTCAATGAAAAGCAGACACTAACTAAAAACATTTTCATGCTAACAGCAAAGTCCTCCTACTCTAATTGATCCTTAGCCCTCAGCAGAAAAAGAAAGAAACAAAGGAACAAAACAGAAAAAAATGAGAGAAAATGAAGGCAAGACAAGCAGCAAAGTGTCTCCCAAAACTTCCAATTTGCCCAAAGCAGACCCAAGGGACACTGACAAGGTGGAAATCAAAACTTAATGGCTAAACTAAATGAAACAATGTAAGAATCATAAACTTGGCTTACAAGAAAAGCTTATCAATTCAACTGAAAAATTGTCTCCTTTTTTGCAAAGTAGAAATATATGATTATTCTGCTTTAGTAGCCCAGTAGTTTCTGCAAATAAAACAAAAGATGAGAAAAAAATACTAAAGATGAGGATGCAACCTGACACTCTGAAAATGTAGAAGACTCACCCAAGGTCACACAACCTAAAGCTGAATAAACTTTATGCTTGTCTCCAGATTTCTACCAGGTTTTCCCACTACAGAATCTACTATTCAAATAAATGGTTCTCTTTGTTGTAATGACTTCCAGGCAAGACATCTCATCTCCATAGCCTCATCTGTAATCAATTCCAGAGTCTACATTTGCTTGCTTTCTAGTTTCCTAAATCATTCCCCTATTCACTCTGCTTCTAATACTTCTGTTATTAGCCAACCCCTGAAACCAGCCTTCACATTCCAGTTTTTTAAAGGATATTGAAAAAAATATGCATGTGATTGTCTCTGAATCCTGTTACTAGGGAGAATGGGCAAAATTAGAGGAGCCCTGAATACAGGTGTGGTTAAATTCCTCTAGCTAGGCTATTCAGACATGCCTTTTCCTGGCTTAGGAAATTACATCCAAACTGAAGGCCTGAAAAGCTTTCCTAAGTAGTACACAGAAAAAAGCCCACCCTGACAAGCCTGCCTACCTGCACTTGATAGGCTCAAGAGAAGAGAAAATGTGCTCTGACAACTGTGCCTCCTACAGTGGAGTCCACTTCTGGAAAGCCAGCCTCTTCCCATCTCTACATTCCAGATTTACAACTGCTCCAAGTTTTAAAGTGTTTGTTGTATTCCGTAATATCCAAGAAACTACCCTGTTTCTGTTATCTCATAGGAAATGACCTTTACCTAGCAATATTAATAACTAATTATTTGCTGCAACTTATTTTGTAACAAACATTTTATCATATTATTTTATCCTCTAATAATTTTATGAGGCAGGTCTTTTCCCTGCAAGTCCTTCAGGGACTATAATGACAAGTATACAAGTATGTATTATCATGTCAATGGAATCACCCCAGAGTTGTGCAGAGCACACTAAACACAGGGAAATATCTGCTTTGTCTAAAAGGATTCTGAATAGTCTAAGGCCTAAATGGTATGAGCCCTCCTCCATCTCCTCTCTCTCTCTGCGTGTGTGTGTGTGTGTGTGTGTGTGTGTGTGTATTTTACTGTATTTGGTACAGGGTCTCACTATGAAGCTCCGACTCACAGTGATCCTCCTTTATTCAGTCTTCCTACTGTTGGGATTATAGACATGCACAACCACATCCAGTCTCCATGGCTAGGCTGGCAAGGCATATGGTGCCAGGGATCAAACCCTGGTCCCAGCACTTGCCTAAGCAGGCATTTAGTCTACTGAGCTATCTTGCTAGCCCTGAAGCATATGCTGTTATCATCCTCACTGTACTTGGTAAAGTAGGAATGGTATCGTGAAAGACAGACTCTGGCTGAGTATAATAAGCACTTGCCTAGCAAGCACAAGGGCCCAAGTTTAATCCCTGGTTCTGCCAAAAAAAAAAAGGGTAGATCTGTGTGCTTCCCTGCATCCCAGAATCATCGTGTCTTTTAGTGGTAATTTCAAGCATAAGGTTAGCCAGTAGCACTGGGAAGTATCCAGAAAGAAATTCTACTGTCCTTGCTTTTAACTTTCAACACCAATATACCCTTCTCATTAGTATCCAATGCATCACCTTAAAATTCCAACTTAATCACACTACTGTCAAGCTAAAGAAAATCAATCTACCTTCCTGCCTTAATTAAGTACAGAGTTCAAATTCCCAGGCCCCTTGCACAAGGCTAGAGCCAAATTTTGCTGTCTTCTCACCTCTATATGAACCTCTATAACAGACAAGGTTAACTGCTGGTTGAAATACTTGCTTTCAATTCAGAAACAGTAACTGACCCCTACCACATGCTACTTATTCACCATCTGGTGAGCATGAGACCATGTTGACACTGGACTGCCTCTCCCTAGAGGTCAGCCTTTCTAGTTTATTATAACTGGTTACATCAGAATTGTACATATTTGTGGAACCATGATTCAATACCTATCTCTGCAAACACTGTACTTTATGGTAAAAATAAGAGCACATAAAAGTGTTAAAGAAAAAAGTCTCTTGTCCCAAATTTAAAATAAACACTATTTTCATCACCAAAGTGTAAGCACAGACAGCTAACCACAGGAGATCAGTGTGGCCTCAGGAAGACATGTTACTTACTGAGTTCAAGGGGCCTCCAGACCATAATATAGGCAGCAGCTCTGGAGTTCCTGTGCAGTTTGTGAGAAGACACCTTTAACTGGATTTATAGTCCCATTTATAACTGCAACTCTCTGCTCAGCAACATGCACTACAGGCAGCATGGTACCAGCCACAGGCAGAGACTGTTGCTAGAATTCCCCAAAAAAAACTCCCTAAGAGGCCTCAACCCTAGTCACCTTGAGAAAGTCTAATATCAAATACACCATATTCAGGGCCACTTATTTTTGTCCTGAGTACTAAAAGAATACACAAGACACCTGTAACTAGCAAGATGCTATCTTCCATTCTCTAAATACTAGTTTAGAGGGGAAAATGTGAACAGCTTGGAAAAGTTGACAGCCAGAAGCACATTGCCAGCATTGGTTAAATAAAAATTCTAAACTTACACCTACCCTTTGACTTGGCAATTCTAATTCACAAACTATAAGCAACAAAGAAAAGATACACTTTCAAACTATACACTCTTGATCAGTCTTCTCAAAATTTCAAAATACAAAAACTCTTTGGAAAGCAGGTTAGATAAGTAAACAATAGGACATCATAAAATAAAATACTACATAATCATTTATAATGATGAGAAAGGGCAGAGGCTGAAGCTTAATGGTAGACAGCACACCAAGCATGCTCAAGGCCCTGGGTTCAATTCCAAGTCTGTAAAAAGACAAAACGACAAATGAGACAGAAATGTATTTACTACCATGGAAGGATCTGTTAAGAAAAATTAAATTTGCTGGATGTGGGGCTATAATCCTAGAACACAGAGGTTGAGCAGAAGGATCACGAGTTCCAGGCCAGCTTGAGCTACAGAGGGAGACCATGTTTCAAAAACAACAGAAAAAAAATAGGTTTTAGCTGGATGCAATTACACACACCTATATAGTCTCAGCTACTTGACAGGCGTAGGCAGATCAGTCTAGGAGACCAGGAACTCAAGATGACATGGCATGATTCCCACCATAAAAAGACTTAAAAATTAGCCCCCCAAAGCAGAAAGTCAACATGGTAATGTCATTTACATAACAAGTTTTTTAAAACCATTTTAAGCTGGAAGTGGTGGCACACTCCTATAATTTCAGCCTCTCAAGAAGCTGAGACAAAAAGAATTCTTCAAGGCCATCCTGAAGGACCTTGTCCCAAGTAAGTTAAAAGGGCTGGGGACGTAGTTAAGTGATAGAAGCACCACTAGGTTCAATCCTTAGTACCTGAAAGTGGGAGAAAGAACACTGCTAATGGAAATTTTACATTAGAATATTAGGTGCCTCCATTGCCCTATAAACATCTATACCCATCTCCTTCTCTCATACTTGCGCTGACATTCAAGGAATATCACATGAAGAGCTAGCAATAATAGTTCTTGATTTGTGCTGTCTACACTAGGAGCCACTAGCCAAACATGGCTATCTAAATATATTCTTTGAAATTAAAATGTAAGATTAAAACTATTTAGTCACACTAGCTTATTTCAACTCTCAACAGCTAGGTACATGTGGCTTATGACTGCCACACTGCACAGATATGGGTCACTTTAATCTTCTAGAAGAGAGTGTTGCCCTAGAGCAAGTGGGGGGTGGTAAATTGGGATGTAACTAATGAACAAAGGAACAACAGTCATTGTTTCCAGGTTGGTATCCATTTCAAGTTATAATATACACCCAGGGATAACAAATGACAACATACCAAAACTGTTTCATTTCTGTTAACGTAGTAGTAGGCATTTACAATAAACACAAATACAATGTGCATCAAAAAGTGACATCCTCTGAAGCTAAAGTCCAGAAGTGTTATATTTAGCTTCATAATGAAACCACTGCAACAAAGATCTGCACTGTTTCATGCAAATAAATCCATAGCCAACGCATTTTGTAAATGTTATTTCTTTCAAAAAATGAAATGTTTTTTCCTCAGTTTAGCTACAAATGAGTTATTAAAAACCTTGATCATTCAACTTATACACACTTGAACATACACAGATCACATTGTTTTTAAGATAAAGTAATTCCTATTCTGTAAAGGGAAGAGATCACCATGATCTCATAAAAAACAAATGTGTAACAAGCAAAACTGAGGTGCTTAATACTTGTAGAGAACCACTCACTTCAATTTAAGAGTACATTCAGACATAAAAACTGATACCTATATACTTACACAGAAGGGAAAGAACAACCCACACTACCAAACAAACTCTAACAGTAACAGTGTCTTCATCCTCATAAGACAAATACATTAACTCTCAATTCTTTAGGTAAATGACAATGAACAAAGAACCCTCTAAATATAAGAGGATGTAAGATCTCTGCCTGCTCCTGGCAACATACAAATCACTTCTTTCTATTTGGTAATACACTAATAATTTTGTTGCTGACAATAAAGCTTAATCATTTTAACTTATTTTTTAAAATAATTTTCAGATTACTGAAAAAAAATCAGAAAAATTTATCTTCATCTGGCTAACTCTTCAGTTTACAGACTTTACACAGCCATTGCACACTTTTCAAAACTAAGAAATTAACATTCATACCACATCAGTAGCTAAAGATTTTAGACTTCTAAGAACTTCCATTTTACCTAATAGTATACTTAACTGGCCATTTCTAAGCATATAAAGATTAACAGAGGTAAAAGTCATTTAAACTCAAGGAAGCTAATGACAACAAAAATCTCAATTTGCAATAGGTGATGAAATTAGTAGCATTTAATAGTAACATAAAAGAAAGGAGATTTCTGGCTGATTATTTGTTCTTCTACAGTATTTTTTTACATTAAACATATTTTCATTTGGTGGTAAGAGACAGAAATTTCTTCTTATTTTGAATTTAGAAAACAAAATAGAAGATAACGATCTATATTTGTTTGACTATCAGATACAAAAGCATCAATTAAAAAAACTTTTTAAAAGATGAAAAGCAAGTCTTTGTATCATAAAGACAAGCTAAACATAAATACACATATGCTTGTATCTGTATACACACACAAACACACACATTCTATTGGAACTGAGTATCAAATTTACAGCTGACATGATAGTACATGTCTGTAATCCCAGCTCTCAGCAGGCTGAGGCAGGAAAATTGCCATGAGTTTTAGGGCAGCATAGCTAATAGTGGCTTCAAGGCCAGAGTTAAACCCTGTCTCACAATTAAAAAAAACAAGTTGCTCTTACTTTCAACTTCAAATGTCCTATAGTGAAGATAATCAAAGTTCTCCAAGAAAGATAACCTATCTTATTTACACCCCTTAAACCTCACCAGCTCAATAAATACTACGAGGGCCATTTGAGATAGGAATGATTAAAACGTATAAAACATAGTGACAGAAATCTCTCACTTGCATCTGTAATTTTCCACTTTCCAAAGTCCTAATGTCCGAAGTCTAACCATGATGTAAAATATATTTATGTCTACTGATAATTAAATATATCCTATCCAGTGTTTCGAAAATGTATACATAGCAGTCTTGAATTTAACCCAACACTAGAACTCGCAATGGAAAATTTCTACATTTCACAAAGACCCAATTCTCACTGACAACCACTTCCCAAATTGAGATTTATGCCACCTTTGCTTTAGTAAACATTCAATTTGTAAACACAGGTGGCTTTTTAAATTGCAATAATTATAAGAGTTACTAACTTAAACTACAAAAAATATAATTTTTTAAAATAAAACAATAGCCAGGGAGATGGCTCAGTGGAATAAGCACTTCCCTGGCAAGTGCAAGGGCCTGGGAAGTTCAATCCCGGGTTCCACGAATAAATAAATAAATAAATAAATAAATAAATAAATAAATAAATAAATAAATAAATAAAGTAGAATAGCTAGAAATAATAAAAGTATGAAAATATTCACATAAATGAAATGTATAATAAACATAGTAATGTAAGTCATGTTTCTATTAAAGCTGAATTGAGATCTCTTAAGAAAGATGTCATCACAATATTTTATACTGTTTTATGAACTCAAAGAGCATACAAATGGTAGATCTGCCCCCTGCCACAGTCTTTTTCGTTGTTGTTGTTGCTAGAACCAGGCATTGAACTCAAGGCCCTTGTGCTTGCCAGGGAAGTGTTTATTCCACTGAGCCATCTCCCTGGCCCCAAGACTGTTTCCATATTAAACACAACATTATTTAAACTAATTGTAAAATGTGCCTGCTGGTCAGAATGGGACAAATGAAATAAAACTCAGCTAACTTTCTGTTACTGGTGTTGATCTACTTCAATGCTTGCTTGAAACAACTGAAAAAAATTAAAAGAAACAAGTTACATCTGAGTAGTTGAGTTCCCCCTTTGCTTCCTCTTTGCTTGTTTGGATGGATGGTAAGCTCCTGGTGAAAAGGCTAAAGACTGACATCACATGAGAAACAAAGGGGCCCTAAACAAAGAGTCACCATAAGAACACATTCTCATCAATTAAATTGGCTACAAATCTATTTTTCTTTCACTTTTCTGACATCAATTTGGGGATCAGAACATTCAGATCTCTTTGCATTACTGGAATTAGAAGCAAAATATTATATTCCTAACAGGAGTATATTAGAATGATAATTAGAAACACTTGTTTTCCTTAATATTGAGGAAGATTGTATAAACCAAATCTGTCTGAACCTAACATTTCCTCCTCAAAATCAGTCCTTCTTCCCCAGTTATTCAATTTCCATCCACTAAAAATGTATTCACCCAGGCACATATCAAAAACTCAGAGTCAATTCTGAATAATCTCTTTCCCTGTATCTTTAGGCACACAATTAATACTGCTGCTGTACTGGGTTCTTTCAACAATGGCTTCATACCTACACTGTCAGGCCTCTGGGCAACTCAAAAACCTTTCAACAGCTCTTGCTCTGACTAATAGTCTTGGCAAATTCAGAGGGTCTGAGTCTTGGGAGGACGCAATAGCAATGCGGCTTCTGTACCTACCATATCCATCCACAATTCCCTACTCAGACTTTCTCCTTAAAGTGGTGCAAATGATTTCAATGGCTCTAACTTTTTCCCACTCTCATCTCATTCCACTATATCCAATATCCTGTGGCCACTTTAATCAGATGAGCCTGCTATCCAAAACCTCAACACTCTTTCTTGGGACACCTAGCACCCTTGGGACACTACGCTACAAAGTCACCTATCTTCTTGAGTAAACTTGACTTCACTTGTCATGGTCCAAGCAAGTCCTGTACTTGTTCATACTCAGGCCTCTCTTGGTGCCATGCTCCTGCAGAAATCTTTTCTATATTTTTGTATTTTTTCCATGAACACACATGCTAAAAAAAGTCTCTTACCCCACTGATGCATTATGACATATTCTTTTGGGTTTATTTGTAAAGCAGCTACGTTTGTACAACACAGTAGTTATGGCACTTTCCCTTAAATGATAATGTAAGTAATGTTTCTTACACACACAATTACAACTTAATAACATACAAAGCAAATGCCGTATCTCAAATATCTTTGTAATACCTACATAATACCCCTCAGTCAATGATCAATAAATTTTTCAGAGAACAAAGCCTGTAGTAGGCAGAATAATAATCCCCAAATGTGTATCACAAGTTATTTATACACACCTAAAAACTAACATTGTTTTAAATTCTCACCTATTTAAAAATTATATTTTATCTAAAAAAAAAATTAACTTTTTGAAATGCATACTAAGGTAACATCCTTAAAGATACGCAAACAAAATATTATATTTATGAGTCAAGAAAAAAGAAAATACTTGAAGGACCAAACTCTCAAGCTGAAAGCTCAATTCTAGTACAATTAGTATTACTATGATTAAACAAAGTAGTTACTGAGTCTCTGACAGTAACTAGCAATTATGTTTTATATCATGGTCCTAATTTTCTCATATTTTTATATCTGAGAAAAAAATGAATCCATGAATATGTGGATTTTGATAAATTCCCACCATAAGCTTGCTTTCTAACACAGACTATTTTTAATTTTTTAACTTTTAAGCTATATATTTATATGCCTGTATGTAATCATATAGATAGATATCCATTAAGGTCTTCTTGAATACGTTTTCTTAATGTATTTAGTAGAGGGTCTACAGGGTCTCACTATACAGATCAGACTCATAGTGATCCTCCTGTTTTCAGCCTCCCAAGAGCTGGGATTACAGGCATGAACCACATGTCCTGTCTCAGTTGCTGGCTCAGCACACCCTGGGGGCAGGGGCGGGACAGCATGCTGGGGATTGAACCCCAGTCCCCGCACCTGCCAAGCAAATACTTTAGTCCGCTGAGCTATCTAATGGCCCTTGAATATGTTCTTATGAATCTTAAAAGTACTTAGTTTATAGCATCAAAAGCAAGCATTCATATGCATGTCAGTATATAGGTGATTTTTTAAAAATATTTTTCTAAACATTCCAAATTATTATTTTGCTTGTGTAATCAAAGAGGCAAACAATAAATGTTGTCTTTAAATATAATTTTATTTAAAAATCCTTATCATCCACTTTGCGCTTAACAGGGACATGTTATAATACTTGCTTAATAATTTCATTCATATCACACTTAACAGTAAATGGCAACAAATTTACCAAAAATTTTGACCTCCTGAAAACAGGAGGATCACTATGAGTCTGATCTGTATAGTGAGACCCTGTAGACCCTCTACTAAATACATTAAGAAAACGTATTCAAGAAGACCTTAATGGATATCTATCTATATGATTACATACAGGCATATATATAGCTTAAAAGTTAAAAAATTAAAAATAGTCTGTGTTAGAAAGCAAGCTTATGGTGGGAATTTATCAAAATCCACATATTCATGGATTCATTTTTTTCTCAAAATGAATTTTCCAAAAATTTGGACCTACCTATAATCTGCATATACCCAAAAGAATCAAAAGCAGAGTCTCAAATAGATTTTTATACACCTTCACTCACAACATTATTTAACATTCAAAACCAGTCTTGAAAAGGCAAGAAGTTTAGCTGGGCATGGTGGTATACATTCCTATAATCCTAGCTACTTAGGAGGCTGAGCCAGAAAGATTACAAACTGTAGGTTTGTATCTCTGTCTAAAAAATAAAAATAAAAATAGCCAAAGATGTAGCTCATTGCTCCACAGATTTAATCCAAAACCCCAAGGAAAAAGGACTTGGGGGGGAAGGGGTTCTGATATTATGATTGACCATGCCTGAACCTTAAAAAAAACTGTTGAATGAGGGTCAGTCAATGACAGAAAAGCAAATACTATAGGACCTATGGCAGTCAATTTCAGAAACAAAAAGCACAATAGTAGTTACAGGGCTTGGAAATTGTCAGGGCATAATACCGTATGTAAGTTTGGGAAAATGAAAAGGTTCTAAACATAGATGGTGATTGCAGCTGCACACACAATGTGAATGTCCATACTACAACTAATCATACCCTTAAAAATAGCTAAAAAGGTAAACTGTATGATTTGTATAATTTATCACAACAGTTGTCTTAAAACAGACATACCCATCTACGAACACTGAGGTGTCATTTGCAGAAGCTTAGTGGCTCTCAATATTAAATAAGGCAGGACTCTCAAACAAACACAATATTATCCATGAATGGGTTAGCTAAAAAGGGTAAGACAGACAGGTCTCAAACAAAACTCAATTCAATAACACCTAATTACAGAAAAGTGGAAAGCTAAGGAACTGGAAAAGGCAGTAAGAGGTGACAGAAGTGTTTATGTATATATAGAGATACCAGTCATATGCAAATCCACAGAGTTCTGCAACCTCTAGTTCCCTAAACAAGCTCCCTAGGCTGAGTCACCAACCCATAGCTTTCTGTCTTAAAAGACAGGCAGCAATAAGGTCCCCCCAGAACACAAAAACTAAAGAAGCTTCTATAGGGTCATATTCCATTTATCTTGTCTCTCTGTCAGGAGACAGATCCTCATTACCTTCTGGATTCTGGAACATGAGGCTGAGCATTTTTCCCATAGTTCCAAACAATGCTCTAAAATATAAACCCCCTTGATGCAATCTAGCTTTGGCTGAGCAAAGTACCCTAACACAGACTTTGGATTCTTTGTTTCCATGTCTTTCTTCCTGGTGTGCCAGACAGGGATTATAGGAAAATTGGTACCTTTGTGTTAGTCTTCTCAGTCTCTATAAGCAAAATGGTTCATTGTGTCTTGTAAGTGAAATCATTTAGGCCTCAACCTTGATTTCTCTTTTGTGCAAGCTGGGTAGTCACAAACTGTAGAGTCCACAAGATTGACTACTGTTACAAATTAAATGGTAATTTCTACATCTGAGTAGAAAATAAGATTGGTACTTGCCAAAAGTTCATGAATCTATATTATTAAAAAAAAAAAAAAAAAAAGTGAAAAAGAGGTCTTCCTTGCTATAAATGTCCACTAAAAAAATACAAAAGGAGTGAAAAGGATCATCAATGGAAAGTAAAACCAGTGAAAAATAATGTGGTAAAAAAAACAGGGTATTTACATAGGCTCAATATTATACAAGCAATTTATTAATTACAATAAGAAAAACAGCAACATAATCCTGGAAAAAAGTAGCAGATACTACACCTTAACCAAGTGATCCACGCTAACATCCCATGTCTCCTGACCTGAAGCATCACCTCTGTGGTGTTCTTGTCAAATGCGTAATTATGAACCCAATCGAGGAAACATTACACAAATACAAACTAAGGAATGTTTTACAAAATAACTCATTTCTGTTCTATAAAAATGCCAAGGTGAAAAAACACAATGAAATGGTTACTAGAAGTCAAATGGATAAAATCTGTCCATTTAACTACTTACTGAGTACCTGAATGACAAGAATCTCTTGATATAGAAGACAATTTCCATCCCTATGGAGTTCAGGGGGGAAAGAGAGGTAAAGGGAGATATTTACACAAGAAATAGACCAAAAATAAGAAGTAGAAGACAATGTCAGAGGGTGGTAAATATTGTATAATAAGAGCTAAAGCAGCAACCTCCAGTACCAGATGGGGGATGGGATGCCATATCTGGACAATATTTTTATGGAAATATACAAAAAGGCAATTCAAACAGGAGGCCAAGGAGGCAACTACAAAACAATCTTTATTTAGTAAGATCATGGAAGGCAAAACGAAAACTATGTACTAACTGCCAGATAGGGTCTGCCACCCTGGGGGCACACATAGCAATTGAAACTGGGCATGCCTGTAATCCCTGCACTTGGGAGACTGTAAATAGGAAGATCACTAGGAGTCTAATCTACACAGTGAGACCCTGCACACCCTGTCCTAAATAAAAAAAAAAAAAACCACACTTAAGGGCCAAATAGCTCAGCAGATTAAAGCACCTACAAGCAGGCACAGGGGCCAGGGGTTCAATCTCCAGGCCTTTTGTGCTGGGCATGGTGATGCACGTTTATAATCCCAGCATTTGGGAGACTGTTAACAGGAGAATCACTAGGAGTCCAATTTAGTACTGAGACCTAGAACACCCTGCAGACCCTTCCCTAAAACAACAACAAAAAGATACAGTATGCCTTAGTAAGTGAGAAACATTGAGGAGCCACTGGGCTGGAGTCCCAGACAAGAAAGGAGGTCTACATTGTGGAGGAGTTTCTGCTTTGTTCTTTTTTTTTTTTGCTACCAGGGATCAAACTTGGGTCTTGCACTTGTCAGGTAGGTGCTGAGTCAGTGAGCCATTTCCCCAGTCCTCTGTTTTGTTCTAACAACAGCAGGAATTAAACAGGGTTATAAAAATGAACAGATTAAAAAAAAAAAAAGGAACACAGGAAGAAGTTAGAACCAGGGATACATACTCATTACATCCTTCCAGAGATCCCTCTCTGGGACTACAATAGTCTTTTTTTTCCCTAACAGTAAACAGCAGCATTATTACCAAACCAAAAATCAGTTAATGGTGGAGTATCTGGTGAGTAACATGTAACTAGTTTAAGCAGCAGCAGATTTCTCCAAACAAGCACTACCCAGTAAACCTTGCTAAAACATGCAAATTACACCACAGTCAGAAGTACTTTTCCAACACCCACATCTGCATCCCCCAATGCCACCTGCTGTGTTTCCCCCAACAACACAGCAACCACCATGGTGGGTCCTGCAGGTGATCCACAAAGCTATCCATTACATGGCCATATCCAGAGACCACTCTGCCAGTCCCAACTTTTAAAAGTAGACCAACAAGGTAGCATCTTAAGATGTCATGGTGTGCATATGACATAACTCAGTGGCAGCCTACCTGCCTATAACGCATTAACACTGTGGCTTTCATCCCTATCACCAAAAAAGTAAAATGTCAAGATCTAAAAAAAAGATATATAGGTATATTTACCATACACTAATCTGCTTTAATCATGGTTACCAGTAGACTGCTGAAACTCCAGAACAAAACCCAAAAGTAGCTAATGGTACAATCTGTATACTTTTAGTTTTCACAGAATTAATATGACTTACCTCCACAGCAAAAAAACAGACCAACCAGGAAAGGTGCTCATTTTCTATCTTCAAAGTACAAAATTTCTTGCAGCTAAGTATGAATCTGCATCACTGAAAACAGAATGGAAGCAAACAAGTATCCAAAAATGCCAATGAAAGCCCTTTCTACATCTTCATAATTTATTGAAGTCAATTAAAGCCAAAGGAAAACTATAAAGATATGAAATTGGCAGTTTTAGAATAGAAATTCTTTTTTTTTGTTTTTGTATTTTATGCACGGTCTCACTACACAGCTTGGACTCATAGTAATTCTCCTGTTTTCAGCTGATCTAGTTCCCTAAACAGGCTCCCTAGGCTGAGTCCTGGCTCTGTGATTACAGGCGTGCACCACCACACCTGCACTACATAGCCCACGGGTGAGACCTGCACTCAGCACACCCACGGGTGGGACGGCACAGCATGTGATGCCAGGAATCAAATCTGGCCCCTGTGCTTACCTAAGTAGATGCTCAGTCCACTGAGCAATCTCGCTGGCCCTTAGAACACAAATTCTTTAGAACATTTTTTTTAAAAATGTGAAAAAAACCTGGAATTTAAAAGCAGCAATTTGAGAGGAAAATAGTAATTACAATAATCAATAAATATTCTACTTTTAAAGCTAACAAAAGTTTCTGAAAAAGAAATGTAGAAGTTCTTAGTATAGGTACCCTGAAACATTTTTTAGAATTTCTTAATATAGGTACCATTTATTTTCCACCTAGTTTCTTTTCATATATTTGCTAACACGTCCTCTGTTTTACTTTTATCCAAATAATTCATTTTGGCTCTACTGTGCTTTGGAATTCCTTTTTAAAAAATCAATTATGGATTTTAAAAATACACATTTGACAAAATTACTTGCAAATGCTGTTCTCTGATATTTGCTCCTGCCAACCATTCACCAAATTCCTCCAACCTCCTCCCTACTTTGCCCAATCCCTACAGTTAACAGGAACTAAGATAGCTAAATGGACACCTCCCACAGAAGAGCCACTCCCTAACTGTACTTAGTCAACTGCAATCTCTCTACTGGGACACTGAGACTCCAGCCAATCTTTTTTGGTCCTATAAACAAGGATGCTGGGATGGCCATTCTCAACTATGTACAAAGAAAGAAAGAAAACTATTTTATAAATAATTTAAAAAAAAGTTTGAGACACAGAGAAGGGTAACACTAACTAAGACTGGTAAGAGAACTTAAGATGCTTATGGGTTAGCTACCTCAGTTCCTAGAGGCTGCCCCCTCCAATTCTTTATGAAACTAGGTCTTCTTGCCTTCATCTACATGGACAAGAACACTTCATACACAAGAACACTTTTGTTCCCACTCCCCACCTGTGAGCTTATCAGTTTTAATTGCTTTCTATAACACAAAAAGCAACAGAACCTGAATTAATGCTTTTATCAAAGTCCCTTGGTTTATATATGGTGTCATCCCCTTGAGTATGGGTTCTAATAAGCAGCAGTGATAGAAATGTTATCTCTGAGCTTAAGAACATAAAATGATGATATGTACATGTACCAACTGTCCACACTGAACACACTTATTAGGTAGTCAAACATGTACTATTAAAAAAAAGACACACAGGGCACCTCTCCTGATGTCTCCCAAATCACCTTAGTGGGTAAAAGTGTGTTGCAATGTATTGAAGCCAAGGTGGCAAGGGATAGGTGTCTGCAATCAGCAGTCCAGTATTACAAACCTGGAAACAAGGAGTCCCCCCAAATGGAAGCCCATGAAGACCACAGCTCTACTGCACTCTTTAACGACACCCTAAGCCAGAAGCTCCAACCTAAGCTAAGCCCAGAATTATAAGCCACAGAAATTGATAAATAATAGCTATTATTTTAGGATATTAAATGTTGTAGGAATCTATTACACAATTTCATAACTAACACAATTCTCTAAAAGATAATTTTTATTCAAACTAATGTCACACACACAAAATATGATCAACCAATTTCTTCTTGGGGGTATTTAACCATGCTGTGAAATTGGTTGAAAAAAAGGGGTGCAGTGTATTGCAGTTAAAAGGCTGTGATCCCAACAGCAAGAGGCTTGCACTCAGAACAGAACTACCAGAAGCTAGTGGCGCAATGCCACAGAGCAACTCCTTTTAGTAGCCCTCTTGTCTTCCCTATAAAATGAGGATCTCTCTGGTCCCTGATATAAATATTTCGCAATTCCATGAAGGCTACTTTCTCATGTTTAACAATAACAAAAAGTAGGCTATTCCTTTTGCAGTTCTGAAGACTCCATTCCGTATTCTATGTTCCAGAATCCCAAATACATGCAAAATATATACCAGAAATATACACAAATAGAAAGTCTACTTTCCAATGCACTTCTACCATTATGAAATCTTCTCCAAGAAATAGCCTCTTCACCAAAAAAAGAAAAAAAAAAAAAAAACCTATACTTAGGCCCAGGAGATAGTTTAGTGGAATAAGTGCTTGCCTGGCAAGCACAAGGTCCTGAGTTCAATCCCTGATGCCACCAAAAAAAAGAAAAAAAAAATCCAAGAAATAGCCTCTTACATAATATGGGTGTGGACTGAACCACTAACAAGCTGTTAAAAAGCAAAACCTATGCTGTAATGTACCCAAGTCTTTTGAAGCAACTTTTTCATCTGTGGCATCCTTTCCTGCTGCTTCTCACCCAACTCCTCTTGCCATGTCATGACTGTCCTACAAATTTTCCCTGACCATATTCCCCTACCTCATAGCACAGCTAATGGCTCTATCCATCCTTTACTTCCACACTGTTATAGTCAGGGTTTAATGAAGAAAAAGATTTAATACAAGACACATAATTTATAGGATTATAATATTCACCCAAAGAGCAAAGGTTTTGTTCACACACTAGAGACCCAAAGAATCTAGCTGATGACAACAATATGCAATGTATTAATTATTGCAATTGTCCTACTAACCTTTTTTGAAACTGCCTCATTGCTACATTTTCTCATTAAAATCAATAAAAAAAAAAAAATCGTATCTATCCATCTTTTTTTTTTTTTTTGGCGGAACCAGGGATTGAATTCAGGCCTTTGCCACGGAAGTGCTTATTCTACTGAGCCATCTCACCCGCCCCTTTATTTTATGTTTTTTGTTCTATCCATCTTTAAAAAAAGAATCTAGCTTAGGACTCCACTACAATCTCCTATAAGAGTACACTGTATCAAGAATCCGTACCAGCAAGGCCCAAAGGCCAGTGGTGGAAGCTAAAAAGCCTGGGCCAGCAGGATGAAGGATTTGTGCTAACAGGTTGAGGGATCTGCACTGAAGTGATGATGAAAATAGGGACCAACACTCTGAAGGAGAACAGCAGCCATCCTCAGCAACAGGTAGGACTTGAGCTCCTTTGACAATGAAAACAGTTGAGTTTATATCAGGAAAGCCAGCCTAACAAGCTTCTCCAGGAGAATCAACAGTAAATCTTCCACTCAAGTTTTTGTATTATACTATTGGCAATAATCCTCAGGTGGGACCTCCACACTCAGCACCAGACTGATTCAGTTCAGTTACAAGATGACCATCAATTAATCTACCACCACCCTCACAATACTGTTAATTCCTTATATGCCTATCTGTTGTTCTCCTCTAATCCATCAGCCAGACAGTGCATTGCCAGTAGGTTGTCCCTTCTTTCTGTTGGTGTTTTTAGTTCAGGTATATGCTGGCCAGGCCACCTAGCTCCCTATGTGTTCTGCAACAAATGTGTTGGAATATCACCCCTGTAATGACTAGCCATTCTTTTACGAAGACAAGTTTCCAAACAAATGCTATGTTATGTGCTAAAAGGACATACTAGAAGTTGGCCACACTCTCTCAAACTTTAGGCTTCTGAAAAACATCTTCAACTTCAAGGATAGTTTCCACTTGTATGTCTATAAATATGTTTACTTCTGAGGGGCTGACATATCTGGTTCAGATATGCTCAGACACAATGTTTAACTGTCAGGAATCATATACATACTATCACATTATTTAGAGCTCCCTTCACGTAGGCAAACTACAAATCAAGACTTCAGTTGTAGGCTTCAATTTCAAAAAGGCCACACTGACTTTTCCTCAATCCAACAGCAATATGCTGAAAGTAAAGAAACTGACACCTGAAATTATTTAACCATGTGGACCCAGCCCTAATTTTTCATTAGAGTGCAATGATGCAACACTGAGCAGAGCTTTCCTCATGCCCTCTCTTTTTAATATTTTCTTTAAAAAGAATTTATTTAAATACTAGAATTCTGAATCAAACATATATTCAATTCACTACCAACTTCTAGAGGCTAGATCATCAGGGTATAGCAAATGAAGCTTCATAAGGTTTGCAAAAATATAAAACTACACTGAGAGCTCAAACCAAGCCAAAGCTACAGTCAGAAAAATGCAGTGAAGGGGCCGAGGAGATGGCTCAGTGGCATAAGCATTTCCCTGGCAAGCTCAAAGGCTTGAGTTCCATCCCCAGTTCCACCAAAAAAAAAAAAGAAAAATGTAATGGAATCAGAGCTTTACAGACTCTTTAGTCATTCCATTTCTACATTCCTCATCAAGAGAAAAATCCTTTTACGAAAACAGGAAATAAGGTTCATATTAACAAAATAGGAAAAATTATTGATTTTAAAGTTGAAATGAAAATGAAACTGTAGGCTTCACAAATAACAACCTACCTACTTTTTCTGTGACAGACTGTATGAAAAAGGTCACTGGTGGGGATAAGGAAGAAAATAAGTAAAATATGAATCTGAGTAAAAAAAAAAAAAAACCATACATTAATTTGGGCATAGTGAAATATGCTTGTAACTCTGAAGGTCTGAAAGGCTAAAGATCCCAAGTTCAAGCCCAGCCTGCAAAACTTAGCAACCTGGCAAAACAATGTCTCAAAATGAAAATAATTTTTAAAAAACGATAGGGATATAGCTCAGCATGAAGACCCTGGGGCCTTCAATCTCCAGTACCCCTTCTATAAGAAAAGAATTTATACAACTTTTCAGGGCATACAGAATATTGTCTTGCCATCATCTGTCAGAATAGTAAGTAGTGTCTTTTCTGTCAATAATACCTAGGAGCATCCTCTTAGAATGCTATTTCTACTGAATGGAAATGAACAATGCAAATCTTTGCAAAACTGGAGGGTCAGATGGGATGGCACTGTTCACATTAAAGTCAAAACTTACCAGCATCCCAAATGCACAGCCAATGTGCAGCCTACAATCTCTAAGTTTTTCTGGAAGCCTCAGGTGGGACCTCCACAATCAGCAGTTAAAAGTGACAAATACAAAGAAAGCAGCACCATTAGAAAACAACCATGTTTCTGTCTCATTCTGAATTCCAGAGCCCACAGCCCACTGATTCCCAAAAACAGAATAACTGCCCCTTCAGGGGAAATTTCATTCAGAAACCAATACCAAAAAGAATTACTTCAGCCAAAATGTCAAGAGAGCTAAGGTTAACAAATTGCTATAGCTTCATCTTACTTCTGGCTCTTGAAGTGACCCTCAATTTCCCTAAGAAGCTAAACTTAGCAAATATGTGTTCACATGTGAATAAATCAACACAAATTCACTTATAAAGATTAGTTCCTGGAATAAAATACTAAAAACTGTCTAATTCAATCTAATATTATAATGTAATATCATATTCCTAACCATGTTAAAATTAAAGCCAAAAACAGATGGCAGTAGAAAAGCACACAATTTTTATGCCCTGACTCTCAACTTCCCATGTCCATGGTGAAGACACAGATATACTCTGAATACACATGAACAGACAAGAGAGGTGTCATCTAGGAACTACCTCCCAAGCTCATTTAGCTATGTGATGTATTTGCTGATTTTCACTTTGAACTCTCCAATCCCCTCCATTCTTTCCCTTCATGCCTGTCATGATGTTGTCTTACAAAACTTACATTTAAGTTTCATTCTCAAAAAATTCAACTGACACTCCAGCAAATACTAGTTTGGTCAAGGAGAAGAAAATGTCACAATATCCAGTCTCCTGGTTTCATGTCAAAGTTCCAGGACAGGGTTCTCACCAGAAAATCGTCCCCACTGCTAAAAAGAAAAGAAAAAAAGCAGCACTGTCATGCCTAATAGTGTGGCCCAAGTCACTCCTGACAAAGAACTATCACCAAAATAAAAATGCCCCCTCACCCACACACACACATTTACACTGTTCGCTGCCAACTGGGATTGGTTTTCCCATTGTGCGCCTGTGAGTCTTCCTTGATTCATCCCATTCCAGAACTGCCCTACAGCTCCTTCTCATTCCTTCTCCACTCCTCTTCACATGAACTATCAAGCTGTATCCTTGCTTCAGAAAAGAACTTTATTAAAGATTAGTAAGTGTATTTGCAGAGTACACTGTTTAAGACATACAATCCATCACATACAAGTTATTCCATAGAGATAGTTTGTGAAGCAAGACCATGTACTATCCCTTAGATTTATCCCTTTGTGGCTAATACCCAAGGTCATCCTTTCTGAAAAGTCACCTCTCAGTATTCAAGAGGGATTTGGTTCCAAATTCCCCTTGGATACCTAAAGAGGAAGATGCCCATGTCTTTTTTATAAAACGGTGTGTAATATCTGCATACAACCTGCTTTATGCACTCTAGATTATAATGTTGATAGTTGCTATACTGTATTTAAGGGTTAATGACAAGAAAAGCCAATCTGCACATGCTCAGTACAAATATAATTTTTTCCCAACTATTTTTGCCCTCCAATTTGTTGAATCACTGATACCAAAATCAAACCTACAGACATGATAGCCAAATGTAGCAGCTTTGCCAGGCTTCCTCCAAACTTCCTATCATAAGATGGAAGAAACTGAAAGGCAGACATGAGACTCATCTCACTAAAAAATGAGGAAATTATATGCTAAAGTGAATAACCAACTTCTATCCTGACTTTACCTATGTTTCCAGAAGGTAGGAACAAACTTCAATGCTATATAAAGTACTAACACTTTCCATGCAGAAGACCAACACACTGCACAATTTTTTTTTTTTTTTTTTTTTGCAGAGCCAGGGATTGAACTCAGACCCTTGCGCTACTGAGCAATCTCCCCAGCCCCACACTCACATTTTTAAAAAACCATCATTCACTCATGACTTTAGCAAAACCAGGGCTTGGAAAAAAATAAGACTATCCATTTAAACTGACTAAAGTAATACTTGCTTGTAAAGTACTAATCCTTGATGAATTTGAGCCTGAAGGTTTTGAAATGAATTAAAAGAGTATTCCTGACTTCTTTCTCATCCTATACTTTGGCAGGGTTACAACAGCTGAGTCCTAAAACTTGGACTTCCAAGCAATTACAGAAAGTCTATATCTAGTACTAAAAACCTACTTTATGAACTAGAAATAAAGATAATTACGATTATACTTACTAAAAGAGAAATAATCAATGAAAATTTTGAAAGTCAATTAAAATCCTGAAATCCTGTAATCATTAACAGAATTCTAAATTCAAAGTAAAATCTTTCCTTGTGACAAAGATCTCTTATTTTACCCATCCTTGCATTAATTCTAGGTTGTACTGAATTTAAAGAAATTTACCAAACATAAAATGACATCTTTTCCTTTTTTGTCCACCAGCAACAGAAGCATTCCTCCAAAGTAATGGAGAGTAGTGACTATATTGTTTTGCAACTTAAATCTGTAATACATATAAACTCCTAAACAGAATAATTTTCACTCATCTTTCAGTCAGAACGTCTATAATCAGCTATCTAAAATGACACTGACTTGCATCTCACCATCCAACTAAGATTGCTGCAAGGCTCACAAAGCAAACTGACACAGATGTTAATTGTAGATTCTAACAATTATCTTTAGTGTACCCCAGCTGTCTTTCTCTCAGTACCAGGAGCCGCTGTCATGTCCACAAATTAGATACGCTGATACATCTCACTGAGCATGGTAATCATATCTATCATACCCAATGAAATGCTACTGTCCTGCTGAACCTCTCAAGTAGAGAACAAAATTCAAAAAATAGTATCTCAGAAATCAAAATGACATATCCTAGGTAATATAACCTAGTTAAAATCCATTCATAGTCTATTCCTCTTCCCTCTCCACCCTTCCCTTCTCCTTTCCCTCTCTTCTCTCGAGATAATGAGAAATGCTATAGTGAAAGAGCATTCTCAGAAAAACAGACAGAGAACATGCATTCTTACCCTTCACCTCACTACAAGCCAAAAAACAATACTGAAAGCATGTAGACGACTTGTGTCAGCTGTTCATGCTATGGACTTGTTGCTCATGCCTAAATATTGACTCACAAAAGGATTTGGACTATGAAGTATGACAAGCATAACATCCAATAGCTCTCGCATCTGAAAGACACAAAGCACTATTACCTTAAAGTTCAACTCAACAAACCTAGAACTAAATTTCTGATCCCACGTGATTAAAAGAGAACTTCAAAGTTACTCAAATATCTTGTTGCTCACTTTTTTCCTTTCAGTTCTGCCTGTTCCTGAATAGAAATGAATTTTTTATTATTATTTTTTCTTATTAAAGAACAAATAGCAATGAGACAGTTTCAAGACAAATTAACAAGACAGATTTGATAAATACATTGCAAAATGTTTTCATAATGTCTTGGTGTCGTACAAGGTACATACATGATACTATACTTATACAGGGGTATAGAAATGAATTTAAGCTTTGCGCTAGTTTCACCTAGCCAGAAATGTAAAAGCATCTGCCTCCTTAAACTAATAAAAACAATCAGCTCTGCAGATGAAGATGAGAAAATCTATCATTCTACAAAATTATTTAATTTTCACTCCTCTCAAAAAGCAGGCAGAGGGCTGGGTAATAGCTGAGTAGTACAGCACTTACCTAGCATGCACACATCCTGCGCTGACCCTCAACACTGGGAGGTAAGGGAACAGTGAATAAAAATATTAGGCAGTAAGGTAAAAACACTAATCACAAAACATTGCTAACAAAAAGTATACAGCCTATGACCAAGCAGGAATGAGCCAGGGATCAAGACATTTAGATTCTACACATACACCACTTCCTAATTAGCATCAAAGGGTATCTGAGGCTTGGAGCTCTAGCAAGTGATGGCATATTGAATATTCAACAACCAAAGAATTCTTCAACTTGCAGAATAAGACTCTGAAGATTGCTGGGGAGATGGCTCAGTAGAATAAGCGCTTCCCTGGCAAGCTCAAGTGCCTGAGTTCAATCCCTGGTTCCACAAAAAAAGAATGTGACGATTAACAAAGATAACACATCAAGAAATTAATAAGACTATTCTTGGCTCCAAATTAACACAATATATCCACTGTCATTGTCCATGACCTTCGTGACCCTAGTCTCTGCTCCTCCCTGACTCAGGTTTTTTAAATGAGGGTGTGAGAGCAAATGATTTCCTGATTCTAAGTTAAAAAAGAAAATAAGTAGGTGAGGAGAGGTCATGGAGTTATTAGCAGTGCTGTAACAAATAATTCTCTGGGTAAATTTTAAAACACATAACTCTACACAGCTAATATGCAGAAATGATAATAAAAGGGCTATAAATACAAAAGTAAAGCAAAACAGAGAGCAATGTTTGTATGAACACTGTGTTAGCTAGATTTTTATTCTCTCACCACCCTTTTTCCAGCAGTTCTTCCGATTCTTAGGATGAATCTTTTAGGCTTTAGCGTCTCTCAGCAGAAAAAAACAATCAACTACCATTTGCTATGTATCTTAAAACATGCTAAACTTTGCATTAAATATAATAAAATCAACATGGATGCAAATGCTAGTTGCATATGTTCATGGACAGCTTTTTGATTACCTATGCATTTAAGCTTCATTTGGATCCTGAAGGGCCTAAGACCACAAGTAAAGTCATTCATTGGAAAAGACAAGGGAAAAAGATTCAAGATATCACATTACTAAACAGATTTCCATTAGCTAGGGCTCCCTTTCAGCATGGATTTTGTGTTTTGTTTTCTTTTATTATACTTTAAAACCTTTCTCAAGTTTCATTTTCAGTACTTTATCCTATCTTCTACCGCTCAGCCTAAAATGCAAGCAAAACCAAAAAGTTTCATAATCACTCTTTCATCACAAGCTCTGTTCAGTTTTATTCTCATTCTTGTTCCTCCTTTGCCTAAAAAGTACACTGTGATGAAATTCTGATCCGAATGTCCTTAGATGGCTGGCTTCACTCACTCAATACTTACAGAGCACTTTGAAGAACCCAGGGTCAGCTGGGTGTGGTGCACACCTATAATACAAGCACTGGGAAGGCTAAGGCAGGAGGATTGCTTTGATTACATAAAGAGTTCAAAGCCAGCTGATCTATAGAGCAAGACCCTGTTTCCAAAAAAAAAAAAAAAGAAAGAAAGAAAATCATGGGGAGGGGTAGAGAAAGAGGAAGAGGAGAAGGAATAACTAGCATCATAATATTGAACAAAACAAAATATGTCCTACTCAAACATCCATCCTAATAAACAACAGTCATTATTATGTATGCATAAGGTGATATGGAATGAAAAAACAGTAGTGAAAAGGATGCTCATTAGGTTTGTTGGTGGAGTGGCAGAGGGATGTTGAAATGATTGGGTGAGCCTCACTAAATGAGACTTGAACTAAAATTGAAAAGTGGTAAGGAAGTTATGAAAAAGGATATATAGCCAGGTGTGGTGGCATATGCATATAACTTCAACTACTCAGGAGGCAAGAAGGCCAGTCTGGGCAACTTAGTGAGACCTCACCTCACAACTTTAAAAAAGCCTGGGGATAAAACTCAGAATTGCCTGGATTTTATCCCCAGTACAAAACAAAAAACTACACAAAAAAAAAAAAAAACACTGTAAGGGAACTACCCACTCGGGCCCTCCTCCTGTCCCTCTCTGGGACAGGAGCTTTCTTTCCCTCAATGAATCTATTCTACTCATAAAAAAAAAAACATTGTAGCCAGTGTCTGGCATGTTCAAAGAACAGTGCAGGGTCCAGGGAGATAACTCAGTAGAATAAGTGCTTGCCGGCAAGCACAGGGCCCTGAGTTCAATCCCTGGTACTGCCAAAAAAAAAAAAAAAAAAAAAGTGCAAAAGGAAGTCCATGTAGCAGGGATAAATAAGGGAGACTAAGAAGGGCAGGCATGTCCCATTGGGCCTCGGAAACATTGGTAAAGAAACAGCTTTTACTTATAGAGCCATCTCAGCTTCAAGAGTGAGTGATACATGAAATTTTAAATTAGATCTCAGTCTCAAAGGTTGCAGGTAAGAACAGACTATAGGGGCAAGGATAGAGGTAGACAGACCAGGAGAACTAATAGCGGCTTAGAGCAGAACTACAGAACAGATTTTGAGAAGTGGATTTTGGATGTATTTTAAAGAGAACCAAACTATTTTAGCATACTGGCGGTAGGTTAGGAAAAAACTGAGTTGCCAAGGATGACAGGGAAACTCAAGCACTGTAAGGTAAAGCCCCACATGACACTATGCTACAGATGTTTCAATAATTATGACTTTGGTCTTGTCCCAGTTTAAACTCTCCTTAGTCTTACTATTTCACTTCTTCCATCTAATCACAAGAGCCTAAACTGAACAACTGTTGCAGACAGATGAAATTTTTTCTTTAAAAAACCATGGATATGACAGCAATGCTCAATGACACCCTGTTCAAGAAAACAAGCCCAGACTTGTCAATGTGTGATGGCTACTCAGACAACACTGGCCATTTATTGCACATATAACTTTAAAAACTAGTAATTTCTCCTCTCTATGCTTCATTTGTTTGCCATAAAAAGTAGGGTAGATGTTATTACTGGTAGGGTTGAGAGTTCTAAATAATGAACAGAAAGCAAAGTATTAAAGCACCAGCCAACAGAGCAATTATTACTGTCACTGTTGTTAAGTGGTCTCATTCCTCAATCTCTGAATAAGTACATGAGAAATAAAACCTGGGGAGCAAATGAGTCAAATACAAATTAAAAACATAAATAATCTAAGACTACATTATACGAAGCACAAGGACATAGCAAGTTCCTAAGCCTACCCAGCCTAACTTAATCACTGAAATTGTACAGGATTCGCTTTACACCTCTGTGTGTAGGGGACAGGACAGATTAAGGAAAACATGGAGACACATGCTCTCTCTTCTGTAATTTAAAGAAAAAAGAAATGTAACTATTACTGAAGTTCCATAAAGTCTCAACATTTTTAGTACTAGTACTAGCACTTGCCTGGAATAGTTTTCAAGATATAAGAAAGACAATACTTGAGCACATCAGCTTTTGACTATACTGGAATCAAGAATTTTTAGAGGTAATTTTAAGATGTTTACTAATAATCTAATAACCAAAATACATCACTCAGTATCTCAAGATACTGACTCGAAGACACCTCTAGACACCACATTCTAGGGACACTCAAGATCTGTATTTAAAATGGCCTAGTACCTACATATAACCTATACACATCCTTTTTTTTCTTAACACACCCTTGCATACATTTGATGTCATCTCTAGATTACTTGTTTTACCAGATACAAAATAAGTGATATATAAATAGCTGTTCAGGGGATAATCACATGCTCAGTGCAGATGTAAATATTTTTCTTCAAATACCTTTTATTATTATAGTTACATAAATTAATACTTAGAATGATGTATTTTCCATCAGATGGTGGATACCAGGAGGCATGACTCAAAAGGATGTATTTTCCTCCTCCTTTCTCTCTCCACTTCCAGGCTTTCATAGGTTGAACACTGATCCCTCCATACTTCCACTCTGACGCTCCCTTAGAGCCTGCACACGTAGACTGAAACCATAAGCCAAAATAAACTCCTTTCTGTTGCAGGTATCAGGTATTGGGTTAAATTATAAGAAACTAAAATAGATATACATATATTGTGTGCACACACACACACAATTTAAGTCTGCTTTCTTCTCCCAGCCTCTGATACGAATTTCTTCCAGAATATCTCTCACAGGAGATATTTAAAATCAGTGTTTTAATATTTTTGATCTACAGTTGGATGAATTCATGCATGTGGAACGCAAGAACATAAAGGGCTTACTCAGATAAATCACAAATATACAATAATATACACATACATATATACATACATATGTATTTACATATACACATATACATGTATTTACATATATACGTATGTATATATATATCTTAAATCTATTCTCTTCTCCCAGCCTCTGATATGAATTTCTACCAAAATATCACTGAACATAGCAGGTAACACTTCCACCCAGTGATTCTCAAGCCTAACTGCATCTTTAAATTTCTTGGACAGCTTTAAATAAACACATGACTACTATATAGGAAGCAAAAGCAGTGAACTGCTGGTAAGATAAATCAAAGTATTATTTGGGATACTTTGATTTTGGGAGGCAAATAATTCATTTAAATTATAATTCAAAACTTCTGGATTTAAACTCCCCTCATCATAAGAACTGGATTCTGGGATGAGATCACACTACAGCCTTAAGAAAGTGTCTTAGTATACTAGTGGTGGTAAGCTTATGGCATGCACACTGAAGTGAACTGTTTGTATCACTGAAAGCTCTAAAAGGTTTGCCATCATTGCAGTATACACTCTCAAAGAATAACCCAAACTAAATTTCCAAAATATAAGTCTTCAGTCTTCTCAACATTCTCTTAAAAAAAAAAAAGAAAAGAAAAGAAAAAGAAAAATAATGCTTGATGACTGACAGTGGATTTCTTTTAAATGAAAAAAGACACCATCCTATTCCATAGTTCATGGGCAAAATCCTAAGCCCTAGCACCAAATACCTGGTTACAACTACTTTTCCCATTTTCTTACTAATTCATAGTAGTAACATGCAGCTTTGTTCTTACAAATGAGAATTTTTTTTTTTTTTTTTTTTTTTTGGCAGAACCAGGGATTGAACTCAAGCCCTTGCGCTTGCCAGGGAAGTGTTTATTCCACTGAGCCATCTCCCTAGCCACACAAATGGGAATCTTTATTTTTCATTTTTAAAAAATCTTATTTAAAATACAAAGTCTCTACCAAATATTAGCTCACAACATAAAGAAAAAAAATGCTTACCATTTTTTTAACCCACTACCATTGCAGAGAACTACCAGTTTTCTATAATAAGCTCATTTCTTCCTTTAAAATATAACATTAAATATCTACAAAAGATTAGGTATTTCTTTCAGGTGCTTGGGGCTGTAACAGCTCTGCCTGAAATACCCTTCTAGATGCTTAGTGATGCATAACGAAAAAATATAGTTCAGACACCTAAAGAGTAGCCTAAGATAATGAACGTCTAAAACAACACTAGAAAAATCATAAAGAACCACAATTCACTAAGTATCTATTATAAACCATAAATTGTATTAGTCTCTGTCTATGGTACTCATTTAATAAATTTGCTGTTCTAAAAGGATGAAGGTCCCAATTAGAAGATGTTGATGAAAGTCAAACAATGAGAAAATTATTTCCTTTAGTAGTTTAAAGTTTTCCATACTTCAGGGAATGCTCCACACTGAAGTCAACATGATTATATCAATTCATTCGTGCAAATAGTCTTCTCAGATTAATTTAACCAGATTATAAAAGGATTTGAGGTTAAAAACTCAAGATATAAAAATACATTTCCAACTTCAAATATTTTTAAGTTGAAAATTATATAAACTGTATTTGAGGCATGATTCATAGACTACCCTTTTGCAAGTGTTAGGCCACAGGGCTTATTGGTAAAACCATGCTAATAAAAGAGACTGCCAATCCAGTAAGATAAAACACTAGATACCATCTAATGAACCCTTGGCTTTTATTAAACACAAACTTTATATCAAACCAAGTTATCCAGATGAATCATAAACTCATAGAATTGTAATTCAAGTCCCTGCAAAAATGACTGGATCCTAAGCTATCTAGAAACACGATTAAAAAGCGTTTATCTGGAGAAGCGATATGGCTCCAACCCTGCTACCATCCCCTAAAATAAACACAGATATGCACATGTGTGCATGTGTCTATATATGCATGCACACACACATACACCAGTGATATCCTAGGGGCTGACTTCGTTCTTAATAGCAGCGCGGTGGAGGACAGCGTGGCAGGGTCCCCCTGTGAGTGTCAGGGAGTTGACTCGGACCAGCTCCTGCCTCGCTGCAAAGACGCGATCGCAACGCCGGCGCTACAGCCAGCTGCTCGGGCTCCCTGGACTGGCGAAAGGCCTGAACGCTCCCCCGGCTTCCGAGCCCGGACCCTGGCTCCCAGGCTGCGCGGCCCCGCCTCGGCCTCGACCCCCTACGCCCCCCACAACCACATTCCGGGCCGCAGACGCTTACCGTCGATGTTCTCCCGGTCGCTGATGTGCTGCAGGTTGCAGCCCGTGTCCTCGCGGCTCAGGTCCGCGTCAGGCCGGTAGGACTCCAGGCGCGAGTGCGCGTTCCTGCGGAGCTTGGGGCTGGCCGACACGCAACACGAGGTCGTGGTCCCCATCTTCGGCGGCCTGAGGCGCGGGCGGGCGCTGAGGGAGGCCCGGCCGCCGGGTCAGGAGCGGCGGCGGCGGCGCGGCCTCGCCATGGGCGGCGGCCCCGGCTCCCCTCGGCCTCCGGCGCCCGCCCGGGCCCGCCCTGTCCCGCCGGGAGCGACTTCGGCCGCCGCGCGGAGCTCACCCCGCCGAGGCCATGGCGGGCGGCACGCCCAGGTCGCCTCTGCGGGTTCCCGGTCGGCGTGCGGCCCAGGGGTCGGCTTCGGCGAACACTTCCGACACAGGGCCCGGGACGCGCAGAACCGCAGGGAGAAGAGCCGGGCGAAGCCCAGGGCCTGAGGCAGGTGAGGTGTGGGGAAGCCTAGCAGCTCGGAGGATACGCGTCCCCGCGGCGGCGCCGCCCCGCCCCTGGCCCCGCCCGACCCGCTCGTGCCTCTGCCCCGGAAGCTCCGCCCTTCCAGCTGCCCCGGAAGCAGATCCGGTAGCGGGCGCAGGTCTTCCTCGGAATTTTGGTCGCGCTCCAGAATGAGACCGGTACTCGGTACCCCTGCGTCGCCTCCGCGGAGACCATGTCCGGGTGGGGGAACCCGGACCCCACGCGGCGCACTGAGAGGGGTGACAGCGTGTTACTGTCGTACTTGTGTGTGTAGTTAAAGTAGTTGGGTCCTCATTGGGAAGGACTTTTACTCGTCAGGTTTGCTGTGGCCCCGACCGTGACCTGGTCCCAGGGATTTAGTGTTGAATTAGGTGCTGAGAGTTTTCAGTTCCACGAGAAAGGGGCAAAGTGAAGGAGACCCGGGTCTTTGGTGTCCTGTGTCCACACCAAAGCTACCGTAGGAGGCCGGCCGACTGTCTTATCCCCTTCCAGCTAGCGGCTCCCTGTGCTGGGAGGAGTGTAAAGTGAATGGGACAACTCATCCTTTTCCCAAGTAATGATGAAATCATGAGAGCAGAGGTCTGTGTGCAAGATCTAAGGGACCCACGCTCAGATTATCTATCCAGCTTCAGCTTCCCAGCGTGGTGGGTTGACAGGTGTGCACAATACCCGGTTTCTCTCATAAGACCTCAAATTAAATGTTATAGTTTAATAAATTATAAATATTAATAAACTTTATACTATAAATGTCGTAATTTGGGGACCATATAAGGGATTGGGCCTTTGGGCATATTACCAATGAGCTACATCCTCATCCCTTAAGAGACAAAAGCTCACTAAATTGCCCATGAGGCTTTGAATTTTTGATCTTCCTGTCTCAGCCTCCTGAGGAGCTGGAATTACAAGTGTGTGCCACGACTCCTAGCTTGAATTGTGTAAATGCCTAACTGGGTATATAATACACACATGGGTTAATAATTGAGTGATTCAGAAGAGACAATATAAAAATCCCTCTCAATTTTCAGCCACTTTACCCCATGTTGTAGACCAGAAAATCTGAACATACGCATTCCCTGGCTTGCAAGTATGCCCCAAATCACAGTTTGCCAAATATCAAAGAAGTTAGTACATTCCTAATTACTGTCTTATCACTATGTACCCACCCTCCCCAGGGTTGCAATTCTTTAGAACCTCCCTTTTACATTTTCTTCATTAGGTCGATGACATTAGTTCAATTCAAACTTGAAGCTTTTTAAAATATGAACTAATGTATAAATAATATCAAGTGTCCAGGGAGATGGCTCAGTAGAATAAGTGCTTGCCTGGCAAGTGGAAGGACCTGTGTTCAATCCCTGGTTCCGACAAAAAAAAAAAAAAAAAATGGAGAGAGAGCACAGGTTTAAAAAAAAAAACACTGGATACAGAGGACTAAATATTTAAGTAGCCTCTAGCGAGATTTCCTCCACATTGCTAGTGCTAGATAACTATCAATTCCCTTCTGTTTTAGTGTCTGGATGTTGCCAGACATGGTGGCTCACCCTATAATCCCAGAACTCTAGAGCCTGAGGCAGGAGGATTACCGCAAATTCAAGGCCAGCCTAGGGTACATAGTGAGTTCGGGGGCACCCTGACATATACAGCAAGACCCTGTTTCAAAACACCAAAGTGAAAAAGAGAAAAGTATCTGGCTGTCTCAAAAAAAAAAAAAAGAAAAAGAAAAAAGATGTTAGGCTCAGTGCACGGGCTTTACTTTATTATTTATTGATTGATTGACTTTTGTTGGTGGAACCAAAGATTGAACTCAGGCCCTTACAATTACCAGTACATGGGCTTTAAAAAAAAAAAAAAATAGAAACAAGCGTGTGGAAGACAGCACAGTTCTGCATGCTGAGGCAGGTCATTAGGCAGTGTTATCAGTGGCACACAGAGGTGGAGAAAACATGTCTGGGGTTATCCTTGTACAGCCACTGGTCTGCAGTGATTGTTCTGTCACCCTTCCTCTACTATCAGCCACAATCTTAGGAACACACCTCTTTTGACTTATAAGTGTGACTTTGGTTACAGGCTTTGAAAGAGGAAAGACAAGCACTAAGGTCCCCACAGTAACTTACCCGGGTGCCAACCTTCCCACTTGAACCCCCACACACAAGCACACACTTCAGACTAGGCAGAAAAGCTCTTTGCCTAACACTGTCACCTCAAGAAAAACTGCAGAGCACTAACCACCTCTTAGCAGAGGTAATATCCAAAATGAAAGTTGTTTTCCTGCTAGATGCCACATAGGACTTTTTTGGGTTGGGATTTTTGTTACTGTTTGCTCTCACATTTTTTGTATATCTATCTAAACCTGTTCTGTTACCCACAGGCTCTAATGCTGTTAGGTAAATCTGTACAAGATCAAAATACTAATAAATAAGAATTTGAACCTGGTTTTGATTACAAAGTCCAAAAGACCCTATTCAACTCCACCTCTATCTTCTATCCACACCTGAAAACAGATGGGAAAGATCTACATTTATGAGTAAAAGGGACTAGTGTTGCTTCTTTTTCTGTTCTGAAGGAAGCTAGGTGCTTGCTGCTTATGAGCAGATCTAGATTATGAGTAAAAAGATAAAGGAACAAGAAGAGCCTTGTTATTTCTGTGAGGTTCAGTTCTGTACAGAGTAAAAAAACAAGCAACATCACTTCTCAGCCTTTTGGCTAAGATCAAGTGTAGAAGACAGGCCACAAAGTTGAGGAACAACATTAAGTAGAAATAACAGGCACATCTAATTACAGCACCTATAACACTCACTTGGGAATCAGTGCAGGTGCAGTCCCTCAACAAGATGGATCTAATGCAGAATGGGGAAGGCTCAGCATTGCCGTAAGACCCCGTCCTCAAGATGGGGAAAATATTATCTATTCATATCCACCTGCCTTTTTTTTTTTTTTTTTTTGTGGCCAGCTTAGTCCACCCTGGGGGTGGGCCTGATGTAGCATGTGGTACTGGGGTTCGAACAGAGGTCCCTGCATGCTTGCCTAGCTTTAGACCCCTGAGCTATCTCGCCCTTCCCCCACCTCAACCTGCTTTTTGAGCAGAAAAAAAAATCTTGGGTAATTATTCTCTTT
>PVKA01004223.1:44538-101457 GCA_004027165.1 Ctenomys sociabilis
AGGGCCTGAGTTCAATCCCTGGTTCTGCAAAAAAAAAAAAAAAAAAAAAAAAAAGAGGGAGAAAAAGAAACAGTGGTTCTAATGAGAAAAATCAGAGCTGGAATTCTATACAAAATCCTAAATAAATATGTAAAATATCTTACCTTTGAGTGTCGAATCTAGTTTCTATCTTACTTACTTTGAAAGCATATTAGCTATCTTGCCATTTGGGCTAAGGAGCCTTTAGTCACATTACTTAAGATTCTGTCCTTTTGAAGATCTTGCTACATCACTCCCCTCTTTTCCCATCCCCTTTGCTATACTCTGAATAACTAAAAGTGAGCAAACTGTATGTGCAGTCTACCTGTGCCTTTTAATTATTAAATTGTTTTCAAAAATAACATTTCCAAAATGGAAACTATGTTCTACTCCATTGGAAAATAGTCTCCAAAGATCTAAACTTAAAAAAATAAAAAAATTTAATAACTGATATGCTGAGAATGGAGAAAGAACCTCAAACCAAGCAAACTAGGCACAGTTTCTCTAAGAAATGTGTGCTTAAAGGACCCTGGTACATGTCATAAAGAAAATCATTAGAGATTTATAGTACCTATTATGTAAAACCAACTCAGCCTTGTAAACTGCCCACTTGGAATGCAGGTCTTCTGCTGTTTGTCTAATGCTTTCTCCTCTCCATCATCCACTCTTGAGAAAAGTACTCTGCTGGACTCTGGAAATTAAATGATATGATTAACACTAATTCAAATATTCACAACATTTCTGCAGAACTAGTAAATGTGAACTTGTTTCATGCTCTTTTCATGCCTGCAGTTTTTTATTATGAAGTGAATCTGAAGAATAACAGAAATGTTGCTTTATTTAAAAGTGGTCTTCATATCAAATTATTTGTGACGGTTCTAATTCTCTGAATAATACTTAATGTGTACACATTATATATAGTTAGCATTATGAAGACTACAATGAGGTTATAATTATCACCTGTTATGGTTTGTATCTAGTTATCCCCCCAAAGCCTCATGCAGTCATTGGGTGGCTTCTGGAGTTTGTGATTGATTACTGTGCATAAGGATGCTGCAACTGCCCTGTGGCAGGTAATTTGCAATGTAAGGAGGAGCCAGAGGCTAGTTAGCTACCTGAGCTGCTGCCTCTCCCTTTGCTCTTCTGCTCCTTGCCACTGTCATGAAAGGTTGCTCTCTGTCATGTGCCATTCCGCCTTGGAGCCAGCCAAGTATGAACTGAAACCTCCATTAACAGTGAGCTAAATAAACCTTTCCTTCCTTCATTTTGAGTGTCAGGTATTTGTCTCAGCAATGAGAGGAGTAACTGAGACATCACTCTAGCCCCATTCACATGACTAATTAGTGAAAGAGATTGATTTTATTTGTTTTGTTTTTGTGGTGGGGATTGAATCTAAGGTCCTGTTCATGCTAAATACATGGTAAACTAGTGAACTTTACCCCTAGCCTAGGAGCTTAAAATTTTAAACAAAAATATACTGTCAAAATAGAAATAATTACCTCACTGGATAATTTAATCTACAAAAATTCTGTTTGGAGATAGTCAAGGACAATTTTGAAAATTCCAGTTTAATCAGAATGACCATCACAGAGAAGCAGGACCAAAATTTGATTTTAACTAAAAATTTGTAATTGATTATATTTGTAATCCTTTTCATTTACTTTTCACTTCAGAAAATCAATGGTAGTGAGACACAGTTTACATAAAATAAAATGCACCTGTTTAATTATAATAATACCTTTGTTCACAAATGCTTCTGTTTATGAACAATTGGGTTGCTAACAGAAGCATGTCGCAAAATTTAGCTTCTGTTTGCAAATTCCACATCTGAATAATGAAAATAACTGTGGTGATCTTCCCTGCATGAACATGAGCACAACCAATTTCCCCAGAATTGTGAAACAAATTAAGTTTTTGAACTGAGTTACCACTATATATGTCTTGGTGATTTTTTGAGAAATTGTTATATCTGGATAACTGTCACCTCCTCAATGAGGATGTGAGACATTTCCTTCACCCCCACTTCATCATCCAGTCATCCACCCAAGAGGAAAGTGTCTTGGATACTTTCTCATTGCTGGAACAAAACACCTGACACCCACAAGTAAAAAGAGGATTTATTTATTTATTTATTTATTTATTTATTTATTTATTTATTTTTGGCAGAACCAGGAATTGAACTTGCCAGGGAAGCCCTTGCACTTGCCAGAGAAGTGTTTATTCTACTGAGCCATCTCCCTGGCCCCTAGGAAGGATTTATTTTAATTCACAGTTTGTAAAGGATTCAGTCCATACTCAGCTGGCTCCAGGGCAAGGAAGCATGACAGAGGAGAAGCAGCCTTAGCCTGGCAAGCAGAAGGCAGTGAAGCAACAAGCTTTAGTTTCTCTTTATTCCATGCAGACTACAAACTCTTTGGTTGGTGCCAATCACACCCAGAGTGGGCCTTCTGTCTTTGGTAAACCTGAACTATGTTAAATCTTATCAGTGGACTAATTCAATTACCATACCTTTAATCCAGGGTCACAAACCCATGATCCATCTACCTCCCAAAAACCACATCTATGAATACATGAGACCCTAGTGGGGATGCATCTAGATATAAGCCATCATACTCTCCCTACATGAGTGTTGCCCCAGGTAAGCAGTAACACCTCTGAACAATGCTCCCCTGTCCCTTGACAGGTAGAGACTCATCACCATCTCTCACACCACTGCCCTGGAAGCCCATGTCTGGGAAGTCAGTATTTCCTCCTACAAACAATCCAGCCAGCCTAGATCTGTAAAACAGAGCTCTCACTGAAGCATGCTCCTCTCTACCATGATAGACATTAGCTTTCACAGGTGCAGCCTTCATCCAGTTGTGCTTCAGATTGTTTAGATTCAAGACCCAAAACTATTTTGTATTTTCCTAATCTTAGTGTAAATTTGGCCAGATTCAAGGTTTAAATCCAACAGATCTACAAGAAACCAGATTAAGTGTGTGATACTCCATAATATAGCAAACTAGAATACAGAAGAAAAATGTATTTTTATCTTTATCTTGAAAGTTAGGACACCCGAAAGCAAGATTAGTTGGTTTTGTTCAGTACTGTGTTCCCAACATCTGGAGCAGGACCTGAAGAATAATATGTTCTCAGACAGTGTTTGCTGACTGCACACAATGCTCTCTCATAGTGCCTCAGTTTTTATCACCCAGTGGTCTTTCTTTGATTTATGTTACATTTTGTTTTATATTTTTCTTGTGTGTTACATAACTAATAATATTAATCATTAAGGGACTATAGAAAGTCAGTTTTCATAACCTCAGTGTCCATGTCTCTTAAATCATGTTAGAAAGATGCGATTATGCCAGTTAGCACTTCCTTTAGAAGCATTCATGAAACAAGGAACTATGACTTGTTAAACAGATGTGGGGAGGAAAGTACTTTTTTTTTTTCTTTTTGAGACAGAGTCTCACTATGCAGTTCACGCTGGCCTTAAGCTCACTTTGTAGCTCAAGCTGGTCTCAAACTCACAACAATACTCCTGTCTCAGCCTCCCGAGTGCTGGGATTACAGGTATGTGCCACCACACCCGGCTTAGAAAGTACTTTTATAGAAAGTACTTACGTAACAAAAGTATGGGAACAATATTAATGAGAAGCTTTGCTAGGATAAATCAAATTATTAACAAAATGTGGTGTAGAACAGGTGACTTAATCAACACCAATTTATTTTTCACAATTCCAGAAACTATAAGTCAAAGTCTAGGTGTCAGCAATATTGGCTTCTTCTCAGAGCTTCTCTTTAGCTTGAAGATGTTGGTCGTTCTCTGTTATCTTCACATGGTCTTTCCTCTATGTTTCTCTGTGTCCTTATAAAGGAGGGCATCAGTCATAGGACCTTCCCATGTTACTTTATCTTACTATTATTACCCCTTAAAAGTCCTGTCTCATAATATCATCATAGTCTGATGTACTGGAAGTGAGGACTTAAATACAAAAATTGGATGGAGGGCATAAGTGAGTCTGTAACACGTATGAGTAAAGATAACATGCAAGGTATGTATTTTCTGATGTTAAATCACTGTATTATCTTGGCAAGCTAGACTTGTGATTTTGTCAAATGTATTAGCAGCTAAATATCATGGATGGACAGCTTACATAGAGAAGACATCCTTATTGAAACACAAATTATACTATTTCCTTAAAACCTATGAGCTGTCTTATATTAGACTAGAAACAATTATGTAATTGCCCCTGTCCACCTTCAGAAATGCGCCTACATACAAAATGATAAATTTTCTTTTTTCAGGGTGGCACCACATATTTTATAATCTGAAATTTTTTTACCAATGTTTCAGTCATTGAATTCACATAAGAATTCTTTACAAATAGATTTTCATATTGAATTGTGATTATAACTTGTCTTTGTACTTTTTGCTTTTATTCCTCATTATTGTAGCTGTTGTATTAAAACAAACAGACAAATAAACAAAATGATAGTTTCACAGCTGTCCAAGAAGGCCTTGGAAACCGAAAACATTTTTGGAATGATATTTACATTCTAACTTAATTTAGTGTATGTAAGCAGTTTAAAAATAATTCCAGCTCAAAAATATGTTTTCAAAAAGTTTCACCACAGTTTGTTGTTATGGTTTCAGATTTAAAATGTTATGTTAACTGTCTTGGGTTAGAAATGGGTCTACCTGCAAGGGGAGGATCACTGGGATTGTGACCTGAAGGGAATATTCTTGTCCCTGAATTTTCCTCTCTGCTTCCTAAATGCTATGGGTGAACATGTCTCCTATGTCATTCCTTATCATGCTATTTCTCTTTTGGACACAACCAGCCATGGATAAAATTTCTGAAAATTGTGAGTCAGAATGAAAGTTTCTTCTTTTAAGTTACCAGTGTTATTGTGTCTCAATGCTGGGAAAACTGACTAATAAAGTGTTTGGTACCAGGAGTGGGATTGTTGCTGTAATTGTATCTGGTCGTGTATTTAAAACCTTTAGAACTGATGTGTGAGAGTTTGGAAAGGTTTGAAGATACTGGCTAGTGAAGTCCTAGAATACAATAGGCACAGCTTGTTAGGAGATTTATATTTGAATTCAGAAAACCAGAATATTGACAGTAATGCAGACAATAAAAGGCCAGCCCCAAGAGATTTCAGAAAAGAGTGAGGACTATATATTGCAAAGTGGACTAGCCGTCATGCATATTACATTATAGTAAAGAACTTATCTCTATTTTGCCCATAGCCTAAGGCATCATGTGAGGCTGAATTTATAATCTGGCAGAGAGATTTCAAAGCAGACTAATGTTCAGAGTGTGACATGAGTACTGCTGGCTGCTTTTGAACAGATCTACAGAGAGAATCAGGAAAAAGTTTTGCAGCTTGGCCAGAAAGAAAGTGTGTGTAAAAGTTGGGGCAAAAGAAAGTGTGAGTGCTAAAAAAGATTAACATTAAGGGAGCTGGGGAGATGGCTCAGTAGAATAAGTGCTTCTTTAGCAAGTGCAAGGGCCTGAGTTCAATCCCCAGTTCCATCTAAATAAATAAATAAATAAAAAATAAAAAAGATTCACATTAAAAAGCACTACTGGGGCCAGAGAGATAGCTCAGTAGAATAAGTGCTTGCCAGGCAAGCGTAAGGGCCTTAGTTCAATCCCTGGTTCCTAAATAAATAAATAAAATTAAAAGAAAGAAAGAAAAGAGAAAAGAAAAATAAAAAGCACTATTGCTGGGAAGGTGGTACCAGCAAACAGTGTGAGTCTGTGCTCTGCCCTTCCACCATTACCTCCAAAGGAGGCACCTGCCTGTGGGGTATAAATCCACACCCCACGCTTCCTTCATTTTCTCTAATAAGATAGTGCCAATGACAGAATGAGCAGAATATGAGTCTACACTGTATACTTCCTCCATTGCCCTTGGACAATGGTGTCAATAACTAGGGTTTGAATTGCTCTGTCCTCCACTATTGTTCCCAGGACAGCAGTGCTCATGAGAGGAATCCAGAGGAGTGAGAGTACTTCCTCTGCATTGCCCAAGGACAGCAGTGCTAGTTAATGGAAGGTAGGTCCATAATCTGTGGCTTTTCCCATTGTCCCCAAGACAGCTTGCTGGTGAGAGGAATACAGCAGTGCTGGGGAGAGTAATACACTACTGCTGGCAAGAGAAGCAACGGTGGTGCAGGTTAGAGGACATATCCTGAGAAATAGACAACTCTTAAGAAAGCCTTGACATCAGTGATAAGGATAACATTAGACATCTAAAAGCATAATCACAGAAAACAAAATAAAATAGGAAATGACAAGACGAAAAAGCAAAGTGCAATCCCAATAGCCCATCTCCACCCAGGACAAGTCTAGAATGCAAAGAGATAGAAGCAGTCTGAAGCCAACAAATACAACTGTCTGAAATTATAGCAGCATAAACTAAAAAAAAAAAAAATGAATGGAAGAGATCATAGAAAAACAAATTAAAGGTTCAAAAGGAATGACTATTAAAATAAAAAACATTAAAGCAGACACAAATAACTAAAAGAGCTCAAGAAAATGATGGAAACTGTGAATGCCAAATGTAGGCAAGAAATAGAATCAGTATGGCTGGTCTGGTAGCTCAGCTGACTAAAGCACTTGCTTAGGCAGAGCACAGTGGCTGGGGTTCAGTCCCTGGCGTGTCATGTCAGCCCTGCCCTTGGGGTATGCTAGTTGGTGATTGAGACTGGGCTTGGTGGCATGCCCCTGTAATCCCAGTGCTTGCGAGGCTGAAAACAGGAGGATCACTACAAGTCCAATCTGTGTAGTGAGACTCTATAGACCCTCTATCCCTTGTACTGAATGCATTAAAAAAAGAAAGAAAGAAAAGAAAAATCAGTGAAACAGATCCAAACACAAATTCAGAAGATTAAAGTATATACAGCAGACTAAATGAAGGTGAGTGTAGAATATCAGATCTAGAAGACAGGAATTCCACCAGAGATCAGGAAAACCAAGCTATCCTAAAATTTGAAAGAGACTGAAAAAATCAACAGGTATAGGATGGAGCAAAGAAGAACAAAATGTGGTTAATTGAAATAAGTGAGAAAGCTGGAAACAGGGCAAAGCTAGGGTTTTCACTTCACAGAAATAGTGGCAGGCTACAAGTCTGATCTACATAGTGAGACCCTGTAGACCCTGTATTAAATACATAAAAAATAAGAATAATGGCAGAAACCTTCTCAAACATGGTTAAGAACTTGACATACAAATAAAACATACAGAACTCCAAATAGCCAAGACCACAATAAATCCACACCAAGGCACATACTAGTTAAGATTCCAGTAACTCAGCACAAGAACAAAATATTAAAAGCAGCTGGAGAAAAGAAACATATCACACATAAAGAAAAGCCCATCTGCATCACAGCAGATTTCTCAGCACAAATCCTCACTCAAATCAAGGACAACTTAGAGTGAGGTATCTCAATCTCTGAAGGAAAATGATCTTCAGCTCACATTGAATACCCCACAAAACTATCTTTCAGAATTAATGGAGAAATAAGATACTTTCATAAAAACAACTAGAGACTTATGACTACCAAACCAGCTCTACAGAATGTGATGAAGGACATATTAGAAAGAGAGAATGAAGACCACAGCTACATGAACACCAATAGAAAGAAGGCACAGGCATGGCAACAATTAAACAAAGGAGAAAGGTAACAAACAATGGGAAAACAACATGAAAAAGAAAAGGTAATACATGATGGTTATAAACATAAAAAAAATGGTCTTAATGTACTAATAAAAAGAACAGACTGACACAATGGATGAAGAAGTAAGATCTAACAATATGCTGCATTCAAGAAACACATATAACCCAAAGGGGAATTCATAGACTGAAAATCAAAGAACTGAAAACAATTGTCCATGCCACAGGAACACAGAAAAAAGCAGGGATAGCTATTCTATTTGCAGACAATATAATCTTTCAGCCAGAACAGATCAAAAGAGACAATAAAAAGGTTACTACATACTTATTAAGGGAAAGCTCCAAGAGGAAGAGGTAACAATCATAAATATTTATACACTAAACACAGGTTTGTCCAACTACATAAAATAAATGTTACAGATGCGAAAACCCAAAGAAGCATTAACACAGTTGTGGTGGGGCACCTTAATACCCCACTCTCACAAATAGATAGATCAACCAGACCAAAAAAGAAAATTTTAACAAAGAAATATTAGAATTAAAACAAACCTATGAAAAAAAGGACTTGGTAGATGTCTACAGAGTGTTCCCATTCTTCTCAGCTGATTATGGACTATTCTCAAAAATAGGTCATATATTATCTGACAAACTACGTTTAAGTAAGTATAGAGGAATTGAAAGCATGCAATGTGTACTATCTAGCTACATAGCACAATGAAACAGGCCCAGTATCTGTGGGCCCTACGTGGGTTCTGGACTGTGGGCTTGAGACCTGTCATTCCTGGCTGTGACTTGCAGGGTCTGGGGTGCAGAGGTCCTCTGTGCCCTCTAGGACAGAACCATGCCTAAGGCACCAAGGGGAAAAAGCACAGGATGAGAAAAAAAATCATCCATCCATATAGTAGAAAAGTGAGTCAAATTCAAGAGAGTCCCACAAGCAAGGAAAGAAACAAAAATTAAAGAATGAAAAGGCCTTATGTGGGCTGGGGAGATGGCTCAGTTGCATAAGCGCTTGCCTGGCAGGCACAAGGGTCCAAGTTCAAAGCCCCGGTTCTGCCAAAAAAAAAAAAAAAAAGAAAAAATCAGCTGGATCCCCAAAAACTGAGATATTCAAAGAAGGATGCTTGTGAATTCATTGAAAGGTATTTAAATCGGTTCAGCAGTGAGCCAGAACAGATCAAGTTACACAGCATGAAGGACAGGCAGGGAAGCTGACAGCATTCCTGGGAGACCATCATCAAGCAGAGGGTGGAGAGTGAGCTGCAGCAGTACCATGGCTACGGCTTTGAGATTCCGGACATTTCACATGCAAGTAGTCCGAAAACTTTGAGTTGAACTCCTGCCTACACCATATTCTTTGTTTTTTTCTTGAGAATGGGATTTGGAACTGAAGAAATTGCAAAACATTAAAATGAGAAAACTTTGTGCTAATGATGCAGTTGCTAAGAAGCACAAGTAGGAAACTCAAAATTTAACTATAGACGAAGATTTAGGGCAATTGGAGCTGAAAGGGGAATCAAGTGACTACGATGAAGCAATGACTCACTCCTGTGGCCTAATTATCCTTATTTGATTTGAAAATCAATAATGTGAGAGCTGTAAGTCGCACTCATCACCCATGAAGAATAATTGTCTAATATTTGCTGTTTAACTTATTCTCTCTCATAATGTGAATTACATTTGCAGTTTCAAAAATAGTGTATTTTTTATTTAAATGTGAAAGGTGCTTTTCATTTATATTAAATGGTTTATAGCTCATGGTTTTGGAGGCTGAAAGTCTAGGCAGCCCCAGCTGGCCCTGGCCAGTCCCCTTCTTGCTTCTGTGCTCTAGCATTTGGTATCATAACCATGGGAGGCATAGGGGGGAGATTTCATGGTGAGACTGGAAGCCGGAGAATGGAAGGGACCAGTGATTCTCTTCAGGGTTCAAGAGAATTTAACGATTTCAGGTTAGCTTCATTTGATCGTTATATTGTTTTCTGCTTTCTCATTGTGAAAAGTGACACATTTTACTCAGACCTAAAAGTTAGCGAGTAATTATAATTGCTACTTTTTCTAACAGTTATATTAGTTAAATTAATGTATCATACAGTATTTCAAATGTCATGATAAATATGAATATTCCAGAATTTTGTTCTTTAAAGAACTTACTAAATGCTAATGTGTGTTAGTCTGTCTTTTATTTATTTATTTATTTATTTATTTGTTTTTGTCTTTTTGAGACAGGGTCTCACTATGCAGTTCAGGCTGGCCTTAAGCTCACTTTGTAGCTCAGGCTGGTCTCGAACTCACAACAATCCTTCTGCCTCAGCCTCCCGAGTGCTGGGATTACAGGCATGCGCCACCATGCCCGGCTTAGTCTGTCTTTTAAAGGGTGCAAGTATATTTAAAGTATTTTCAAGAAAAGGGAAAAAGTATGCTGTATCAGATTACATATCAACTAAATTGTTAACAATGTGTATAAAGTATTATAACTTGTATACTTCTAAAAATTAAAAATAAAATATTTCTATAATTTAAAAAAACAATGAAACTGGAATCAACGGCAAAGGAAAGCTTACAAGATACAACAAAAGCACAAAAATTACATTAACACATGGAAATTAAGCAACACCCTTCTGAACAACCAATGGGTCACAGAGGAAATTAAAGATGAAATTAAACAGTACATACAATTTAATGATAATACCAGTACAACTTAACAAGATGCGATGAAAGCAATCTTATGAGGGAAATTTATAGTGATTAACTCACAAATCAGGAATACAGAAGGAGCTCAACTAAACAACCTAATGTTGAACCTCAAACTTCCAGAAAAAAAAGAACAAGTCAAATTCAAAACTTATACAAGAGAGGAAATTATTAAGAGCAGAAATTAATGCAATAGGGGGGCTAAGAAAATAATACAATACAAAATGGGTTCTTTGTAAGAATTAATCAGTTGATAAAACATTAGCTAACCTCATCAAAAAGAGGAAAAAAGAATACAAATTCAAGCAACCAGGAATGAAAGGGGGGGGGGTAATTACACTAGATCCCACAGAAATCCATGTGATCAATACCTACTATGAGACCCTAAATTCATATAAGATATAAAACATAGAAGAAATGGGCAGATTCCTAGGCACTATTGAATTGCCAAAACTAAATCAAGAAGATATAAACATTTTAAATACATTTTAAATAAACCAGAATCAGTCAGTGAAATTGAAAATGCAATTAAAAAATTTACCAGCAAAAGAAAACCTAGGCCTTGATGAATTCTGAATTCTACAAGAAATTTAGGGAAGAATTAATGCCCCCAATGCTGAAACTCTGAAGAAATTGAAAAGGAAGCAGTATTTCCAAAATCATTCTTTTTTAAATTATGTTTACTTAGAACAATTCAAAATGTCAACAAAACAGTTGTAACTTTTTTTTTTTTTTTTTTTTTGCAATTACAGAGTGGTATTCAGTTAACAGAACAACAATTATTTCATTTAAACTGCATCAGAGACAACTGAAGATGAAAAGCTACCCTCCCCATATATAACTAATTTGTGCTGTGCACCAACAAAAACCTGCTTTAAATTTCCATGCCACTTTACAACCCCAGTACTGAACCAGGCATGGCTAATGGCTATTGAAAGATACCATCAGGACAGGGCTATATGAAGACACATTAGGTAGTATGTTAACTATACAAAAAAAAAAAAAAAAAAAAAAGACACTGTACAGTTTAAAAACAAATCTTACACAGCCTTACATTTCAATTTTTTTTTTCTTCAAAAGGAGTGAGTTGTATACAAGGGGGTTAAATGCTCTATAGATAAGAAAAAAAAAAACTGTGCTAGAACCAACTTATTCACAGTCATCTTCTTCATCCCCCTCATCCTCTTCACCTGCTTCCTCCTCTTCATCCTCATCTTCCTCATCCTCCTCCTCTTCCTTCTTCTTCTTGCTTTTTTCAGCCTTGATGACTCCCTTTTTGCTGCATCAGGTTTTCCTTTAGCCTGGTAGGCAGCGATGTCCTTTTCATACTTCTCCTTCAGCTCTGCAGCCTTCTTCTCATATGGCTGCTTGTCACCTGCTGCAGTGTTATTCCACATTTCTCCAAGTTTCTTTGCAGATCACCAATGGAGAGGCCAAGATGTTTTCCTTTGATTTTGGCGATACTCAGAACAGAACAAGGAGAAAGCCGAAGGAGTCCTCTTGGCGTTGAGATCCTTGAACTTTTTTGTTTCTCCTTTAGGAGGAATATAAGTTTTCATTTCTCTTTCATAATGAGCCTTGTCTGCTTTTGCCATATCTTCAGATTTTCCTTTTTCTTTAGAAGACATGGTCATCCACCTCTCTGAGCACTTCTAAAAAACTCAGAAGTTAACGGAAGCATCTTGGTGCTTCTTCTTGTGCTCCTCTCGGCAAGTTTGCACAGAGAACGCACAGGATGACACCTTGCCTCTCGACTTCTTAGAGTCTTCTTTGCCCATGTTTACTTGTTTTCCTCAGTGAGGTACAGAGTCACCCAGTGCCCATCCGGCTCTCGCTTGTTCGAGAGCTGTCTCTCTGGAGCTCAATGTACTGAAATGGCTGTGAGAGCAGAAGCCAGATGCAGCCTCCTCCCTCTCTCTGCTCTGTACTCCAAAATCATTCTTAAAGCAAATATTACCCTAAGGACCCAACCAAGAAAGAAAACTACAGAATAATCCCCCTAATGAACATTCTTGCAAAAATATTTAATAAGATATTGGAAAACAGAATGCAACAAATCATTGAGAAGATTATATAGAACTGGTGAGACAGCTCAGTAAACTAAGTGGCTGTGTAGTCAAGCATGGGGACCTGGTTCAATTCCCAGCACCATATCCCATGTGGGCCCTACCCCTGGGTGCACTAAGCCTGCCACAGAGACCAGGTGTTGTGGTGCATGCCTATAATCTTAGCACGAGGGAGTCTGAAAACTGGAGGATCACTACAAGCCCAAGCTGCATCGTGAGACCCTGTACCAAATACATTATTAAAAAAAAAAATTAGGTAAAGAGACAGAGACTGAACAGTTGCTGTCATGTTGCTGAGCTCAAGCAGCAGTCAGCTCCACATAGAACATGGGAGCAGGATATTTGTCATCAAATCTCTTATCTGTCTCCTGGTTTTTGTCACTGTCAACAACTTTATCTTCAAACACGATGGCTAGCAATGTTACCAACAAGACAGAACCTTGCTTCATGAGTTCCCATGTTGTTCATTTGGAATCTGAACACTCTTGTGTTAAAGAAATCTGATGTGGAGGCCACCTTCTCTAAGTATGGAAAAAATTGTGGGTTGCTCCGTTCATAAGGGCTTTGCCTTTGTCCAGTAGGTTAATGAGAGAAATGCCTGGGCTGCTGTAGCTAGAGAGGATGGCAGAATGATTGCTGGCCAGGTTTTAGATATTAATCTGGCTACAGAGACAAAAGTGAACAGAGAAAAAGCAGGTGTGAAATGATCTGCAGTGGAGATGTACAGATCAGTACACCTCTCAGTCCCCCCTACTCAGCTCCTATTTTGGCTTGGATTATGACTTTTAGTGTGATTATTATGGCAGTTACCCAGAATGTGTTCCTCCTCCTATTGCTTGGACTGTAGTGCCCTCAAAATGCCAGCATGTATCAGGAAACACCTCCCAAAGAGGCAAACATGGCTTCAATTCTAAGAGTGACCAGTGGGGATCTTCTTCCAAGTCTGGAAAGTTGAAAGGTGATGACCTTCAGGCCATTAAGAAGGAGCTGACCCAGATAAGACAAAAAGTGTATTCTTAACTGGAAAGCCTAGAGAAAATTGAAAAGGAACAGAGCTCACAAGTAGTGGAGATGAAGAATGTTAAGACCGAGGAGGAGAAGACCACCTCCCAGAAGAAAGATGAAACTAGTGTGAAGGTGGAGTCTGAAGGTACTGCAGATGACTGCTGAGGAAGGGGATCTACTGGATGATGATGAAAATGAAGATCAGGTGGAAGAGCAGCTGGAGTTCATCAAGGATGATGAAAAAGAGGCTAAGGAAGGAGAGGATGACAGAGACAGTGCCAATGGTGAGGATTACTCTTAAGCACATAGTTTAGTTTAGAAGTCTTGTCCCATTATTTCTTTATCTAGGTGCTTGTCTAAGATCAAAATTTCACCAGATCCTCTCACCTAGTATCTTCAGCACATGTTCACTGTTCTCCATGTGTCCTACTATGTTCATAATTGCCCTGCGCCTAGTACCATTTTCACTTCCTTTGATACTCCTAGTAGTTTTGTTGTCTTCTCCTGCAATTTTTGCTTTTTAATTTTGATACCTCTTTATGATTTAACAATAAAAAGATTGTATTTTTTTTATCGGCTGTCTCCGCAATGATCTGTCATTATGTAGGCAGGATAGTTATTTCTATTTATACATGATTTCAATAGTTGCTTCCCTAACTGCAAAGGCAATCTCATTTAGTGTAGCATCTGAAAGCAGCTTTGTTTGACTTAAGAATTATGTGTATCACCCCATATCAGGTACTTTGTCGGGCTGGTAAACACAAATGTAATAATGTATTTTTATGAATGAGAGCAGGTCAAATGCACCCTCTAGAAAAATTAGTGTAATAGTCTTTGTTTTCTAAAGTTGATACTGTGGGTTATTTTTTGTGAATGCCTGATGTTCGGGATCTTTTTTCTCCAAAAAAACAAGTCCTTATTAAACCAGGAAAAAAATTATATATCATTGCCAGATAGGATTCATACCAGGGATGCAAGAATGGTTCAACATATGCAGATTAATAAATGTAATGCACAATATTAACAGAATCAGTGACAAACATCAAATGATCATCTCAGTAGATGCAAAGGGCCAGCAAGATAGCTCAGTGGACTAACATCCTGCTTAGGCAAGTGCACGGGTCAGCATTTACTCCCCAATACCACATGCTGTGCTCGCCTCAGGCCATGCCATGCCAGCCATTGAAACTGGGCATGGTAGCACATGCCTATACTCCTACCACTGAGGAGGCTGAAAGCAGGAGGATCACCAGGAGTCCAAGCTTCATAGTGAGACCCTGAAACAACCGAATACATTTTTTTTAAAAAATCAGGTTTGTGGTGTCCTTTTCCCAGCAGAGGGATGTGAGTTGTTGTATGGGTTGGACTGGAAGAGGCTTGCAGGCAGGCCACTCAGCAGTAATAGCAGGGCTGGGTCCAGAGGGTAGAAACAGAAGGACTTCTGGAATGTGACAGTTGTTTGAACTGAAACTGAAACAGAACTGATAAGAATTGTTAGCTGAGCAGGCTAGCTCTACCTCTGACTCAGAAAAATGAAAATAATCCTTCACAATAATTTTGCTATATTGTAAAGAAATTTGTGCAAATGTTATGCTCTGAGAAATGAGATGAGATTGGAAAGACAACATGAGCTATGTCTTTGGCATTTCCTAGTTTTTACAGCATGTTCATACATAGTAGCTCATGTAAACACTTTGCAACCATTTTGAAAAGGCATGGGAGGTATCATTTTCCCCAGACTGTGACCTGGGGAGTGTGAAGATGTAAGCCCAAGGGCACACTGCCACTTCATCCTCTGTTTTTCTTTTCTGTTTCAGTTACATAGGGGCAACTCCAGCCAAAAATATTAAATGGAACATTCCAGAAATAATCCATAAGTTTTAAATCATTGTCACTCAGAGTACCTGATGAAATCTTACACTGTTCTGCTCCAGTCCCCTGCAACAAGGATTATCCTTCTGTCCATCTCCTCTGTGCTGTATATGCCACTCACCCCTAGTCACTTAGTAGCCAGCTTAGTTGTGAGATCAACGTGTGATATCAAAGTGCCCATATTTAAATAACCCTTATTTAATTAGTAAGAGGTCCAAAGTGCAGAAGTAATGATGCTGACCATGTGGCTCTGTCAAAGAGAAGCCATTGTTAAGTGCTCCAAGGGCCTAGTTGTTGGATTTAAACCATTAAGTGCATTCTTTAAGTATTATCTCACATCATCACAAAAAAGAACACCACAGTACAATAAAATATTTTGAGGGAGAGATTGCATTTACATGACTTTTATATAATATATAATCATAATTGTTTCATTCTATGAGACATTATTAATATCTTACACTGTCCTTCTTACAGATTAAACTTCATCATGTGTATGTACAGGGTAAAACCTAGAACTTATCTGTGGTTTCAGGCATTCACTGGAGTCTTGGAACACATCCGTTGATTAGGGGGTCTACTACACACAAGTTGGCAGCAAAGAGAAGGCTGAAGCTCCTGATTCATTTGAAGGCAACTTTAGTCTTCTATAATGACTAGAAAGAAAGGTGCTGAGAAATCACATGAAAAACTCTAGGCTATAGTTAGGAGATGGAAATTTCACATTGGGATTATGATAAGCATGCCTTCTATTTCTCCTTTTCTCCATTTCCTCAATCATGTGCTTTCTAAAGTTATGTTCTCCATAATTGATGGGGAGGGAAGGAACATACAAAACTCAGGATAAGTTGATTTAATTGGAGATAAAGTAAAATCTTTTATGGATGTTCATTTTGTAGCAATGAAGGGAGAGAAGAAGAGTAGGAGAGGGCTTTATGGTCTGGTTTCTTCGACTTGGGTGGGCAGCAGTCTTGGGGAACAGGCAGTTATCAGCACTTCATCCTTCTGGTGCCCTACGTGGGGTGGAGTTCAGCTCTCAGAAGCTGGAGTGGAAAATCAGAAAGGTGCTGCTGGAAACCTAGGCAGAGGCCAGAAGAACTAACACTCCATCTAGGAGGCATCTCATCCACTGGGACCAGTCTGTGAGACTGAAGCAGTGTAGAAGGAAGCAGGATGCTTGCTTCTGTCTTTTATTCTATGTCACATGACGAATTCAAGACAGTATATAAAATGTGAATTCAGGAAGAGGAAGGGGTAACCAGTGTTGGGTGTCAGACCCAAAGCCTCACACAGAGTGGAAAAGTCCTTTACCACTGAGCTACACCCCCAGTTTTAAAATGTGAAGCATGGGCTGGGGAGATAGCTCAGTAGAGTAACAGACAAGCACAAGGTCCTGAGTTCAATCCCCAGTACTGTAAAAAAAAAAAAAAAAAAAAAAAGTGAACCTAAAGTATGAAATCACATAGCATGTTTTGCAGCATTAGATTAAGTTTGGAAAAGGGAATTTCTTGCCCTTGAATCAGCTATATTAACAATAGAAATGAACCTCAATGAAATAAAATCAAGCATATCTGTGATTTGTTATTAGAAGTCAGACTGGCATAATGGTTCCAATAGACTATATCAAGAGCTAGATCATAGGCAGGGAATATTTTTCTCAGTGTCCTCAGAATAAAGCAAGGGCATACCATATAAGTATTTTCTCCTGATGGAAATTATTTAGAAGTACTCACGCATCCTAATTATCAATCTTCAGTTAGGTGGATATTAGGACTATTCTTTATTTCTTATGAAGCCAAAAATAAATAAATGAGGAGGACTAAGGAAATGAAGCCATGGCAACAAAGCCCAGGCAGCCAAACCTTGCCTAATCTTTGTCTTGTTTAACTGGGAGAACAGCAGCTTTGACACAATTGTAGATCACGCCACAGATGCTGCCACACCGTCGCTGGGTTACAGTTAACTCACAATTAGTGGATGCCATGGGAGCAAACAACAGATGTGCAGATTTTTCCAAAATCAAATTTGCATCTGATGCATAATTCATGTTGCTATTTCTTCAAGCCTATGTGAATGATGATTTGAAAGACGATCCTTTACACTTTAAGGAACATTACTTCACATTTCTAAGGGTAATGACACAGAGTTTTATACTTTTTCAATGGGGAGCTATAGCATGAACTAGGAAAACATTTTCTTACACAAAAAAATCCAAAGTTTTGTAAATACAGTGCCAATATTCATTAAAAGATATGTGTTTACCATGTACATCTGTAATTCCAGCACTCAGGAGTTGGAGACAGGAGGATAGCTATTAGTTTGAGGCTGGCCTGGGCTACATAGTAAGTTCAAGTTCAGCCTGAACTACATACCAAGACTGTCTGAACAAAAAATGCATGTTTACTTTTAATATTTCCAGTTACATAAGCAATGAATGTATTCAGGCAGCTGTCCATATCCTTTTCCTGACACCTCTGACTTCAGTTTGCTCCAAGCTTTGTCAGGTTTCATGTTTTTCTAGAGGATACAAACAAGAATGCCTTATAAATTATTTCTTTAGATTTCAAAATGCTACATAGAATTTTATTTTATAATTTATTTAGACAGGGTCTTGCTATATTCCAGACTCTCATCATACTTGCTGTGTAGCCCAGGCTGGCCTTCAATTCTTCATTCTGCCACTTCAGCTTCCAGATTGCAATATGGAATTTTAATAAAATAGCAATGCAGATATCACTATTCTCAGGTCAAGTCATCCTTGAAATAGTGTCTTTTATCCATCTCTTGTTTTTATTTCCTTTTTCTCTAATCTGAGCCTGCATCTCCTCAGCCTCCAGCCTCATTTGTCTTCCTAATTAGCCAATGGTTTGCCACAGGAAAACTCTGATCCCTGGGAGACATTTGGAGATATTAACGATTATTGTAACTAATGAATGTTACTGGTGTCTAGTGAGATAGAGGCCAGGAATTTCTAGTTCAATATTGAAAAGTAAATAGCCATCTTCTGAGACTCACATTAAAAACTTTCCCTGGGGAGAAAAAAAAAAAAACTTTCCCAGGGCCAGGGAAATGGCTCAGTAGAATAAGCACTTCCCTGGCAAGCTCAAGGGCCTGAGTTCAATCCCCCATTCGACAAAAAATAAAAATAAAAAAATAAAAACTTTCCCAATCTACTTGTAAGCTATTTTCCACTTTAACTGAATGAAATTTATGACCTCCAGCCAGGTACTGGAGCTGCAGAGATACTAAGAATACCTTCCAGTTGGGAGAGATAGCTCAGCTACACAAGCATCTGCCTGGAAAGCTCAAGGTCCTGAATTGGGAAGAAGAAGAAAGAAAGAAAGAAAGAAAGAAAGAAAGAAAGAAAGAAAGAAAGAAAGAAAGAAAGAAAGAAAGAAAGCAAGCAAGCAAGCCGGGCGTGGTGGTGCAGGCCTGTAATCCCAGCACTTGGGAGGCTGAAGCAGGAGGATTGTTGTGAGTTCAAGACCAGTCTGAGCTACAAAGTGACCTTAAGGCCAGCCTGAGCTGCATGGTGAGACCCTGCCTCAAAAAGATAAAAAAAAAAAAAAAGAAAGAAAGAAAAAAGAAACCATAGAAAATTACGAATGTCTTCTAGAAGCTCTCCCCTGCTGTAGGAGAAAGGGAAAATTGACAGTGTCTGGCACCTAATAGATATTAAGAATTGTTTCTCTCATCTTCCTAATTAGCTCTAATTCCAGGGATCAGTGCAGTGAAGAGAGGGAGGGAAACGTATCTCCCAGGAGTGCCCATGTGAAGCATGTTATTGTCCTTGCTCAGTAAAGAAAACTATCAGTCAGTGAAGAGATGGAAATAAAAAGAATAAGGATAGGAAAAGAATAAGTGAAATTATTATTATTCACAGATGACATGATATTCTACCAAAAGATTTTTAGAGTTAATAATTCCACCAAAGATTTTTAGAGTTAATAACCAAATTCAGTGTAGCTGAATACAAAGTCACACTCAATAATCAATAGTATACCTTTGTACAATGACAAACTCACTGAGAGAAACAATAGAGAAACATCAGCTTTCACAAGAGCATCCTAATAAGAAATACTTAGGACTCATTGTAACAAAGGAAGTAAAAGAATTATACAATGAAAATTACAGAACTATGAAAAAAGTGATAGGTAAGGATTTTAGAAAATGGAAACATTTGCTCGTGTATAGGAAGATCCACCATTGTAAAAATGATCATACTCCCAAAACTGTTATACAAATTTAATGAAATCTTAATCAAAATACCATTAGTATACCTCACAGATCTAGACAAAACATTCCTACAATTATTGTGGAAACAGAAGAGACATAGAATAGCAAAAACAATTCTAGGCAACCAAGGCAAGGCAGGAGGCATCACAATCCCTGATTAAAATTACACTACAAAGCTACTGTGAAACAGTCAGCATAGTATCTTTGATAAAGGAACCAAATATGTTTATTAAGATATCCTCTTTAATAAATGGTGCTGGAAAAACTGGTTTTCTACATGACAAAAGACTAAAACTAGACTAATCACAATGCACTGAACATCAAAATGGGTCAAAGATCTAAGTATTAAAATAGAAATACAAACCTACTGGAAGAGAAAATAGGTAGAAATCTTGAAGACATGGGGTAGGCAGAGAGTTCATGAACAAATACCAAACTGCATAGGAAATACTTCAAAGAATCATCAGCAACTGGGATCTCGTTGTTAAGAATTCGCATATCAAGAGACATCACCAACAGAGTAAAAGGGAAAAACGCACAAATTGGGAAAAAATTTTAGCTGTCTCTCAGACTGAGGACTTCTACCTAGAATATATAAAGAAGTTTCAAAAAATCAGGTCCCCCAAATTCAAAGAATCAATCTAACAATGGATATTTGAAATGAATATACATTTCTCAGATGAAGAAATACAAATGGCAAATAAATACATGAAAAAATGTTCAGCATCATTGGTCATTCAAGAAATTGAAATGAAAACAACACTGAAATTCCATCTCACATCAGAAAGAATGGCCATTCTCAAGAAATCAACCAATAACAAATGCTAGTGAGGCTATGAAGAAAAAGGAATACTTCTCCACTGTTGGTGGTGTATAGACTGGCATAATCACTGTGCAAATCAGTGTGGAATTTCCTCAAAAAAGTAGGATTAGAGGTTCCATTCAATCCATATACACCTCCTGGGTATTTTTGCAGAAAAACTGAAAACATAATACTGTTGTAGGCAGTGGGAGTTAGATAGAAATATTCTAGGTAGTCAGACAGGGCCCGGCCCTCAAGGAGACAGGATGGAAGGCAAGGTGACTTTGCTACTTGGAAGAGACAGACAATCCCTATGGGCCACACCTCAAGACCAAGACAAAAAGAGGAAACACAGCTACATACTTCCCTAGGGATGGGCATCAAGGATTGATATTCTAAATAGGTATCAGTCACCTTGAAAGAGTCCTATTGAGTCACTAGCCCAACCCCCAACAGGAAGAGACCCTGTCCCATTTTCATGCCCTCTTGCTATGTGACTCACTTCCCTATTTGTTCCTGAACATAATCAATTTTACCTGAGCAGTGGTGCTTGTAATCCCATTGGCTGACCATAGTTTTGTCCCACCTCTTGACCACCTAAGTGAGTTCACATGTCTTTACCACCTTAGATCAGCCTCACTGCATGGTTTTCCTCTATAAAAGTCCATGGAAGAGACAACTTCCTGGGGAACTACCTGCTCCTGCCCCCTTCCTGTCCCTCTCTTGGATGGGAGCTTTCTTTCCCTCAATAAATCTGTTCTGCTCATAACCTCCATTTGTTCCTAAAATTCATTCTTCGGTTTTAGAGAACATGAACTCATGCAGGTCAGGTCCAGAGATCATTTTTCCCTGTGTCATTTAGAGGTTCCCTATATCATTTGGAGGTCACCCACCTGAGATCAGTTTTTCTCCCTGTATCAATACCATAGCGATATATATGCACCAATGTTCCTAGCAGAATAATTTGTCATAGCTAAATCTTGGAAGTAACCCAGATGTTAATCAACCAAAGGTTGGATAAAAAAGACGGGTATTTTTGTACAATGGGGTAGTACTCAGCTATAAGGAAGATAAACTGGAGGCTTTTGTAAGTAAATGGATGAAACTGGAGATCATACTCATAAAAAAAAAATAAATCAAGTCTACATATGTAAATATTGTATTGTTTCCCTAGTGTAAGAAACTGAAAGAATAAACAAAATTTGAAAATTACAATAGATATTCTGAAGGGGAAAGAAACCATTCAAAAGAAAAAAAAAAAAAACTGGGATGACAGAAAGCAGAAAAGAAAATAAGAAGGAAGGGGGGAAACATGATATGACAGCTAAAATAATTGTGCTACTAATTTCCATTGGTTTATTGAAAGGAACAGTTAATGTTAATTTTTTTAACCAATTGGTCATGCTACATTTCTTAATCTGAAGATAACAACCATTTGATTTCTTATCATCTCTTTTTGAAATTCTGTATCATTTTAAATATTTAAAAAATTTTATTCTCTTTAAAATAAAAATTCAAAATTATTATAATATACATGGACAGTCTGAGGAAATTTTTAAAAATCTAGAAGCATTAATATGAAAAGACGTTTCTATTATCAGAACCATTTAAAAATCACGAAGCAAAAGGAAAGGAAGCGAAGCAAGAGGAGGATGTGGAGGAGTGGAGGGGGGAGGAAAATGGGAGGAAAAGGAGAGGACAGTAGCTATAAATTTATTAAAAGAAACCATAAAGATTTTTACCAAAATAACTTTCAAGTGCCTTGAGTAGGTCTTTTCTAGTTATAAAATATAACTCAGAAAAGATGGCCTAGAGTTAAGGCTCAATAATACACATTGCCTAGCATGCTTGAAGCCCTGAGTTTTATCTGGCCAAATCTAAAACAAAATAAAAAAAATCAAAAATTTTAAGAGCACTGATAAATTTGATTGAGCAGCATAAAAATCAGAGTGGCAAATGAATTACCAGCAACGAAGGCAAAAGTTAACCTACAGCCATGGTAAAACAGAAAAAAGAGCTAAGTTCTCCAACAACAAAAATATCTCACAAATCTACTTTTAGAAAGTCACCACAAAGATAGAAGAATTCATGAGAACAAAATTCAAATGACTCCTACACACATGAAGGGATGTTCAAGGTCACTCATAAGAGCATGGACCCTGGATCCAACCTAATTGTGGTTTTACTCCTGGTTCACCTCTCACTAGTTTGCCTTGTTGCCTCAGTTTCTGTACCATGAAAGTGAGAATAGTAGGAGAATCTGCTTTAGAATACTTACCAAGATTAAATGACAGCATTTGCAAGAGGTTTGTGACAGTTCTGACATATTCTGAGAAACCAGCTATATGATGTTGTGAAAATGAAATAAATAAGCACAAATTAAGTTACTCATATGACCGTGTTTTGCCTATGAGATATGTAAAGATTAAATAATTTACAAAAATCATTGATAAGTTATCTAAAACAGGTGTGCTGTTATGGTTTGTGTCTAGTTGTTCCCCCAAAGCCTCATGTAGTCATGGGGTGGGGACTTCTAGAGTTTGTGATTAACTCATGATCCACTGGGATTGTGTGTGATCCAAGGCTGGGATTATGAGTCTTAATACTGCTGGGATTAAGGGTGTGAGTACTACACCCCAGCCTGGGGCAGAGAGCCTGAATTAATTAAATATAAGAGACAAAGAGACAGACCTTCTTTAGATTGTTCTTTGTTGTTGTTCTTGCTGTGTGTTTGGCCGCCATGAACTGCTGCTCTCTGCCTTGTGCCCCTCTGCCTTGGAGCCAGCTGAATATGGACTGAAACCTCCAGTAACTGTGAGCTTTAAGTAAACTTTTCCTTCCTTCATTTTGGGTGTTGGGTATTTGTCCCAGCCACAAGAGAAGAGTAACTAAGACATGTGCGTGCTCCTAAACATTATCTAAAATAGGTAATTAGTCCTAAACATCAAAATAAACCACTTATGGCCACTTGAGTACCTGAAGTCTCAGCTCTTGCAGTGTTGAGGTAGGAGGATCCATTCAGCCCAGGCATCCTAGCAAACCTGGGATACATAGTAAAACCCTGCTCAAAACAAAATAGAAAACAACAAAATAAAAATAAGTAAAAGCAAACAACTCAGGCTGACAGTATAGTTCAATGGCAGAAATGTTGCCTAGTACATTTGAGGCCTCAGATTTGCTTTCTCCATATCACAAAAGAAAAAAAATTAACACACTACTTATAATTCTATACCACTGTTCACAACTACTAATATTTTATATATTTATACTACATACTTGTATTTTTATGTTGTGTGATTTAAGATATTCCCTTGTGTAATAAAAATATCGAACAATACTTCTGGAATGGCAACATAAGAATATCTTTGAAGCTATTCTCAATGACACAACCATAGCACATAAAAAGTATTTAATAAGCAAGCAGTTAAAATCTCTGGACACTGTCCAAGGAAATACAATAAATGAAGAAACATCTATCCAGTAAAATCTATGAAATCTTTGTAAAAGCAATGACTCCCTATTCCAATCAGTTCAGCATAATGGGAACAGCAGCAAGGCATTCAAGGCCAGGAACTTGGTCTCCTCCCCTTCACTCACAATCAAGGGATACAGCATTCCCCCACAAGCAGTCAGCCACTATCTTTTCTTATGCAAGAAGCTAAATACCTAGTGAGTATAAATACCCAAGCAGGGGGCAGCTAAAGCTCTATCACAGTGACACACAGCCATGAATAAGAGCTCCAATCTCCTCCCCTCCAGCTTGCTTTAAGGTAAAAGTTCTGCATAGAGGGAGTCATACTAAGAAGTCCAATCCTGCATAATCATGGGAGCAGTGACTATAGCAAATTGCTCAGGTCACAAGGATCCTCGAGAACAGAGAACTCAATCTGTCCCCAAGAATCTGCTTTATGTGAAACAGTGTGGAGAAGTTTGAGCTTGTGGACATGCTTGAAGACACCAGAGACCTGGATGGTAAGTGAATGAGAGCAGTGAGTTGAACTGTGGGCCAGGCAGTTACTAGAGAGAATTGGGGAGAAAGAGCAAACAGGAGCCACAGTAAAACCACAGTAGATTACAACAAAATGTAAGCACTGGCCTCAAAAGTGCCTTTGCCCAAATTTAATTAGATCTGACTATGGAGCAGTTTGTATCCCAGAGAATCATTTGAAATAATAGAAAAGGCAACTGGAAATCAGGAAACCCTAAGAAGCATGTGTAACACCAAAGGAGGCAAGCAGCTTGCCAAAATATTATAGAGGAGGAGACAGAATGTACTCTGAATTAGACTCATGCCCCACTTGTTTACACCTCCTAAGGAGGGAACCAGAAGGTTCTGGGAGGGGTGAACTTGATAGACTTCAATCAAGGCTGTAGCCAAATTAACAACCAAAAGCAATAAAAGTGAGCTCTGAAGAAGAAAAGAGAACCATTGTCTAGAGTTGCTATAGTATTTGACCTAAAATGTCCAATTTTCAACCAAAATTATGAGATATGCAAATACTTAGAAAATGGGACCAAAACACAGGGTTTTGATGAACAGGCTAAATAAAATGCTGCTTAGTGGTTCCAAATATAAAATTTAACACAAAAATTAAAAGCAGCAATTATAATTTTGTTAGAAAGAAAAATTAAAGGGCTGGCCAAATAGCTAAGCAGATTAAAGCTCCTGCAGCTTCAGAGGCCAGCAGTTCAATCCCTGGCCCCGCCCCCCAGGACTTGCTGAGACAGTTATTGAGACTGGGCGTGGTGGTGCACGCCTGTAATCCCAGTTCTTGGGAGACTATAAACAGGCGGATCACTACGAGTCTGATCTAGTAGTGAGACCCTGAACACCCATAAAAAGAAAAGAAAGAAAAAATTAAAGGAAACCAACCACAATTAAAGTGAAGAACAACATCCATAACAGTATTATTCACAATGGACATACGGTGGAAACATTCATAGATCCACTAATGGATGAATAAACAAAATATGACATATGCATATAATGAACAATTATTTAACTTTAAAAAGATATGAAATTCTAATAATGCCAAAACATAGATAGACCGTGAAAAGATTAAGCCAAATGAAAGATTAGAGACATAAAAGGACATATTATATAATTCTACTTATGCAAAGTAGCTAGATTAGACAAATTTATACAGACATAAAAAATATAGAGCTTCCCACAGGTTGGGAGTAGTAGAGATAAATGGAGAGCTATTGCTTAAAAGGTAGAGTTTCTGTTTATGATGACGAGTGTCTCAGTTTTTTTTTGTTCATTGCTGGGACAAATACCTGACACTCAAAATGAAGGAAGGAAAGATTTATTTAGCTCACAGTTCATGGAGGTATTAGTCTATGTTTGGCTGGCTCCCAAGCAGAGTGGCACAGGGCATGGAGGAGCACTCTATGGCAGAAGAAAACAGAGAAGAACAGCTTCTCCCCTTTCCTTTCATATTATAAACAAGCTACCCTGGGGCTATGGGTGTAGAAATCATGTTGCTCATGTCTGCCTCTTGTACAGGATGAAAATGTTTATGAACTAAGAATCCTGGCTCTCCGCTGAGTCACTTAATTAAACTTTTAAACTTCTCGTGTTGACAAAATGTATGAACCCATACAATAGGAAAGTTCAGAAAGTGAGTAACAGTGATGGTTTACAAAATTGTGAGAGCACATAATGCCACTGAATCATACATTACAAATACTAAACAGTAATTTTAGTAATAGTGATTAAATAGCAATTGTTATATTATTTATATTTTAACACAATAAGTGATATGAAGCTACCAGAAGAAAAGGAGCCTGTGATAATACTATCATATCTGAAAGGAACTATCAAGTAAGGGAAGGAATAATTCTATTTTGTCTTTAATTTAATTTAATTAATTTTTTTTTGTATTTTAGGGAAGGGTCTGCAGGGTGTTCAGTCCAATCATTACTAGACTGGACTTGTAGTGATCTGCTTGTTTACAACCTTCCAAGAGCTGGGATTACAGGCGTGCACCACCATGCCCAGCCTCCCTTGCTGTCTCAGCATGAAGTGTTCAATGAAAACAAATTCAAACCAATATCCAGAAAAGATTATCTTTCAAAATAAATGCCAGGAGCTGGGTGTATAGCTCAGTGGTACAGTGCCTGCCTGGCAAGTGCAAGGTTCCAAGTTTGAATCCTGATAATCTCTGCCCTACAAGAAAAAAGAAGACTAACTAAATACATTTCCAGATGTTAAAACAAAACCAACAGCAAAATCTGCTTTGGGGCCTGGCCTGCATTAACATAGACAAAAAGAAGCTTCTTTAGGGTGAACACATAAGTAGTGGACAGTAATCCACATCAGTAAGAATAGGAACCAGAAAAGTTATTTATGTGACTATTTTGTAAACTTTCTTTTTCTTTCTTTCCTTTTTTTTTATTTCAGTTCTGGGGATTGAACCCAGGGCCTTATGTATGTTAGGTAAGGGAATCTATCTCTGAGCTACACTCTCAGCCTATATATTTACATAATTATAAATCAGCATTTAAATCCCTATTCCTATGATTTTCTTGCCTTTACTATTCAAAAGGCAATTATATGAAGAAATATGTATATAATACATTATTGGGCTCCTAACACTTAGAAAAGTAACATATTGTCAATAAAAACACAGAAATATTTCTATGGGAGAAAAGATATGTTGGAAATTAGGAGTAGCAAGACATGGTTACAAATCCCAGAACTCTGTGAGGCTGAGGCAGGAAGATCACAAGTTGGGCCCAAGGCTGAGCAGCTTAGTGAAATCCTGCCTCAAAGTTAAAAAAGCAGAGGATGCAGCTCAATGAGTAGGTCCCAGGTTCAACCCTCATTACAGCCAAAATTAATAAAAAAGTACAAAGTATGAATAGGAAGGTTTACATAAGAAATCTGATGGAAATACACTAGCTCTGTTCTCTTTTTTCAGCTTCCTTAATAAGCTTATGTAACTATGTACAATAATATCAGTACTTTTGGGTTGGTACTATATCTAGATGTAATATGCATAAAAGTAATAGCACAAAAGTTGAAAGATGAGTAAAGCTATGCCAAAATATAATTTTTACATTCCACTAGGTTTTAGTTGTCTATAGTAGATTCTATTCATTTGAGATACATTAGTAGTTCCAAGTAGAACAACTAGGAAAATAATATTTAAAATAAGGTGGAAATTCATTAAAGTTAATAAAATGTTACACTAAAAACATTTATGTGATGCAAAGAAAGGAGAAATAGAGGAACAAGTCAAAATGCAAAATGCTGTAAGTCCAAACATGTTTCATATTCACTTAAAAAATTGTTTTTCTGCGCAAGAAATTCTTAGTTGAAATTGTTTTTCTTGAGGGCTTGGATATGATATCCCTCTGTCTTATAATAAATTAAATGAGTGTATTAAATAATCAAATAAAATGTCAGAATGCCAAGCTGGATTTAAGTAACTACGATGTCCTACTGTACATGCTATTTATCAGAAACATATTTTAAAAGAAACCATAAAACACTGCAAGAGTTATAGTAATATCAGACACAATAAACTTAAAACATTTAAATATTTTTCATGTCATGAGAGAATATATATTTCGTTAACACTGAAAAGTACATTTTCACATCATTTTTCTAGTGCTTTTAATTGTCAGCAAAATTGATGAAGCTTTTACATTAAAATTACTATGCAGAGGAAAGACAAGTTTTAAAATGGAAGTAAGTGTTAATGGAATAAATATCCAATGTTGTCTTTTAAACATGTCCATGGATTTCACATAGTACAGTTTATTACCAAAAGACTCCCTGTCTTCTTAAAACTTAATAGAAATATGGCATGTTTATATTACAAATGTAACATATATAGCTATAAAAATATAAATTGTATCTTAAAAATATTTAAAATTTTAAAAAATTTTGCTAAAGTAATTTATAATTATGAGTGGGTTGCCCTAACAGGAACATATGTATATACCTAACAACAAAGTCCCAAAAATACACGAATCAAAACCTGATAGAGTAGGTAGAGACTTCAATGCTAGAGACTTCATTACTGCACTTTCAGTAACAACATCTGGGTAGAATATGGAAATGGACTGTAACAACACTACAAAGAAAATATAGGTAACACACCTATATGCCTGTGCCTAGAAGCAGCAGACTACATGCTTCTCAAGTGTGCAATGACATTTATGAGGATTGGCCACAATTAGGCCAGAACACAAGTATCAATCTATTTAAAATGATGGAGCAAAATTTGGAGTCAGTGGCAGAAAGTAAGGAAACACAAATAGATGCAAACTAACATATTATTACTTAATAATAAATAGACCAAAAATATATCATGAAAAATTTTAGAAAGACTCAAGATTTATGAAAATGAATACATAACTTACCAAAGCTTGTAAGATGCATCTGCAATATTGCTTAGAAGGGAAAATATAAATGTGAACAGCAAGTTTAAAAAAAAGTAACTCTTCAATCAAAAATCTATCCCTGCATTTGAAGACAATGAAATGAACTAAACCTAAAGGAAACAAAAGGAAGGAAACAATGAAGATTAGATCAGAAATTAAAATAGAGCAGAAAAACGATAAAAAGAAGTGAGATTTAGTTTGTTTTTGAACTGATCAGCAAAATTGCTAGACTGGCCAAATAAGAAGGGAAAGACCAACATTCACATTATTCTTAATGGGTAACGTTAAAGTCTCCAACTCGGATAATGGATTCATCTATTGCTTCCCTGCAGTTCTGTCAGTTTTTGCCTCAAGTATCGGCAAAAACTTTTTTTTTTTTTTTTTTTTTTTTTGTGCTGTTGTTAGGCTTGCACGCGCTAAGGATCGTTGTGTCTTCCTGAGGCACTGACTCCTTTCTCACTGTGTGATGTCCATTTTCATCTTTTTTTTTTTTTTTTTTTTTTTTTTGGTACCAGCTGAGTTCTCACCCCAGCACATCCCTTTTCATCTGGACAACTTTTCTGAAATCTACTCTGCCTAAAAGTCAACATAATTACTATTGCTTTCTTTCAGCTAGTGATAGCAAGTCGTCATTTTCTCCATCTCCTTATTTCTGAGTGTTACATGTTTTCATATACAAGTGGGCTTCTCATTGACAACATATACTTGGGTCTTGTTGTGATACATCAGACAACCTCATATTATACTTTGTGAATTTAGACCATTGATATATAAAGGTTCTTGATATAGCTCAGTTTTCTAATTGTTGCTCTTGTTTTTTGTTCATCTTTTTGCCTTGCTACCCTTTTCTCTGCTTTTTGTAGTGTAAGCTCTGCATTTTATATAACTCTATTTACTCTTCTTTCTCAGTGTCAATTATACTTCTTTTCACTTTTTTAAAAAGAGTCATTACCACAGAGTTAGTTGTATATGCAAACAACTCATTCAAATCATTTTCAAATAACACTGTACCTGTACCACTTTACATGTAGTGCCAAGAACTTTATAAAAATAAAATATTTGCATTTCTTCCTTCTTCACCTCACATCATTTTTACTGCCAATCCTTTCATTTATACCTAAGTGAACATGAGCATGCACACACAGATCACCATCCATAACTGAAAACTATTTTTATATTAAACTATCATGTATTAGATCAATTAAAAAGTTTTTATTTTACTTTCATTTATTCATTTTTCAGTATTCCTTCTTTCTTCATATAGACCCAAGTTTCTAATATAAATTTCCTTACTATATATTTCATTCAACTCTCTTTTCACTTGCCTGATTTATAAGGAGAAGTTGGATGTAAGTTTTACCTTTATTTCCCTGCAGGCAAAATGAATTCTCTCACTATAGCCTGGAATTTTTCTTTAATTTTTTTTAGGTTTTAATATGACATGCCTACAGTGTAATTTTTTCAACACTTATTCTGCTTGGTGTTCTCTGAACTTCCTGCATGTGTGTTGTGGCATCTGAAATTGATTTCAGGAAAATGGTCAATAACTATTGGTTCAAATATGACTCCTGTTTCTTTCTTCTTGTGGTACTCACATTACTTACATGTTACACATTCTGGAGTGCTTCTATGGTTCTTGGGTAATTTACTCCAGTTATCCTTTCTTTCCTTTCAGATTTGAAGCTCTTATTTTCATAGCTTCAAGCCTGCAGATTGCTACTGTTTCTCAGCTACATCCATTCTACAAACCTGTCATCAAATTCATTTTTCACTTCTACTATAGTGTTTTTAAAAATATCTGGTGTTCCTTTTTGATTTTCTGAATTTCTGCCTACCTCTCTGCTTTTGTTATCCTTTTCTTTGATGTTTTCAACCTTTTCCATGAATCCCCTTAACCTATTACTATAGTTAACATTTTTATTTTGGTTTAATAGTTCCAACATTTCTGCCATACCTGACTCAGATTTTAATGTTTGTTTAATGCTTCTCTTTTGTCATTTAATAGGACTTTAATTTTTTATTGAAAGATAGACATGATATACTGGCCAAAAGGAACTATGGTAGATGAGCTTTCAATAGCATGGTGGTAAGGTGGAGTGAGGGTGAGTTATCAGTCTTTGAGTAAATCTAGGCCTCCTGGACTGTCACTGTCCCCACCACTGCTCAGTTCTGCCTAAAGCTCTACCTCCCAAGGACTGGATGGTTAAAATGGGCAGGAAGTGGCGATTTCTCTCCTCCCACATAGCTTAGCCATGATCAAATCCCAGTAATAAAAGAGCTTTTACTCAGAGCCAACTTTGTTGAGAAGAAAAGAATTGGCTTTTTTTCTTTTTCTTTTTTTTTTTTGGTGGAACCAGTGATTGAACTTAGGCCCTTGCGCTTGCCAGGCAATGCTTATTCTACTGAGCTACTTCCCAGCCCAAGAATTTTCTGAGGAATTTCAAATGGTTGCTTTCCCCTCCTTCTGCTGGAAGCACAAGAGATCTTTTCTCAGTATTCAATATGAGGACTTGAATTCTGAGATATAAAACAAAAAGTGAAGGGCATCCTCTCTGGGTAGCTCCTATCTCCCTTCCAGAATTTTTAATTCTTGGCTTATCCAACTAAGCCTCTAGCAACACTACAACCACAGCCCAGATTTTACTATCCTAGCACTTGTCCTCATTAGGTTTCTGTTATTCTTGCTCTGTTAAGAAGCGATTTCCTGTATCCACCTGTCAGTAATTCTCAGTAATTTTAATTTTCAACTCTCTGATGAATCTAAGAAGACAAAAGCCTTTTCAGTTTGTTGAATTGTTTGATTATTGGGACAGTGTATGACTCTTTAAGCTTCCTAATGTCTGACCAGAAAATACAATAAATTTCAACTTAATAAAAATCCTGAAAAACAAGTGTTTCTAAGAACTGGGAAAAGATGTGGCGATTCAGCCAGCAATTGAGACTAAAGAAACAGAAGCACAGGGAAGTTTCAATTGATATGTATTTTTGCACAGTACGATCAGATAGGAGCATTCACAATTGTAGCAGTCACATCAATTTAGGTAAAATGAACAATGGGAAAGGATTTAGTGTGAACTTTTTTCTTAAAATATAACTTTCTTCACTGACAGACAAAATTTGAAAACTTTGCAATTCATATAGCAATACCGAAAGAAGGAAGTTATGTTTAATGTATGCTGATATGGATTACAGAAGATACATTGATGATTTCCCCTCTTTTCTGTTTTTCTATTTGTGCCATTGTTTGAATGCCATTGTCACCTCCAAAATTCATATTGAAGCTTAATGCTCAACACAGTAGTACCTGGAAACATAGCCTGTAGGAGGTGGATCAGTCAGGAGAATTATGCTCACATACGGTGATTAGGTACCCTTATGAAAAGGCATGATCAAGGAAGCTCACCCTTTTTGCGGTCCTTCTGTCTCTTCTGCTATGTGAGATCAGCCTTCAGCCCCTCTGGAAGCTGCAAGATGTCACCTTAGGGTCAGAGAGCAGCCTTCACCAGATTCCAAACCTCATGGCACCTTGATGTCAGAATTTCCAGCCTCCAAAGCTATAAGAAGTAAATTTTTGTTGTTTATAAATTGCCAAGTCTATAGTATATTGTTATAGCAGCACAACCTAACACAATTTGCAGTTTTCATGTACTACATTTTATCATTTTTTAATGTTTTATCATTTTAAAAATTCATACTTTTCACTAAAGTGAAGCATGTAATCTAAGTACATCTAAGTGTCATGCACAGCCTATAATTTGAGTGCAGTGGTGGATGAGAGTAATGGGAATCAAGAACTGTGGTACTGGGGCCTGGGAGATAGCTTAGTAGAATAAGCACTTGCCTGGAGAGCATAAAGGCCTGAGTTCAATTCCAGTTCCACCAAAAAAAGAAAGAAAGAATGGTGTTAGCTAAGCCCCAAGAGGGGTAGAGAGGACCAGGACAGTGATTAGAAAGTTTCCAGTTAGGGTGGAAAGTAGACCTCGGGGAGACCCTAGATATTGAGATCAAACAGAGAGTAGAAAGTGAAACAAAACTCTAGCAGCTTCTATTACAGTAATAGAAGATTGATAATGCACATGTATCTTGTAAGATGGTTTTTACTTCTGGTTTTTATAGAGAAACCTATGGCATGTTGCACTTGTATTTGTTTCACTAAATATAGGCACTGGACTTTTTGTGGCATTAGCTACTGGGCCTCTCACAGGCTTGGCCAATACCTTACCACTGAACTACATCCCTAGCCCAGTAACTAGGCTTTAGAAGATGTAATCAGAGGAAGAATCAATAGGGTCTTGCCAAAGAATAGAATCCATCACTTTTAGAAAAAATTCCTTAGGAACCAGAAAGTGATAATCATCGTACAGACCCTGGGGGTAATTCACATATTACTTTTCTGTATATTCAATTAAATAATCCAAATTTACTTTGCAAGCTTCTAGATTGGATGGCTCAATATAAAAAATAAACACAAACACCATGAAAGACCATAGATCTCATGCATAAGCCCCGATGGGAACATGTCAATCACTGTCAGTCACATTTTAGGTTCCTCTCACTTTTCTAGCTGCATGCTAATGCATCATATTTTTCAACTTTGTAAATCAGTTACTTTTTCTGCTGCTTAGCTATTTACCTGACATTGCTCATCTCAAGAAGGAACTTAAAATACAGCAACCCATGTCTGATCTGGCCCTTTTCACTAATTTCTCTGGTCTTCTGACTAGAGATTAAATGGTTGGCATCATTCTCCATCATAAGCAAGAGTGGTAAGGGCCATCATACCCCTTGGCACACCTGCATCCTCAAAGGAAGCTTTTCCATTGCTCCCTGCCATGCTCAGGCCAAATCTCCAACCTAAAGTACAGATGAGATTAAAAGAAAATGGGACAGAGGGAGTAAAAAGGGAGGGGAAGAAAAGGGATGAATAAAGGAGTTAAGATGTGCTATGTACATGCATCAATCCACACAAGGAATGTAAGCATTATATACTGTGTCTCAGTTACTTTTCTCTCATAGCTGGGACAAATACCTGATACCCACAATGAAGAAAGAAAAGACTTGTTTAGCTCACAGTTACTGGAGCTTTTAGTCCATACTCAGCTGGCTCCAAGGCAGAGTGGCACAGGGCAGAGGGCAACCTTTCATAGCAGTGGAAAAGGGCAGCCCCATTGCAGTCAAAATCCTGTCCTGGTTAGAGGAATTGGTAGATATTTCTGATCTGCTCTGCATTCCAGAAAGGCTTTGTACAAGAAGAAAGTACACAGCTGCTAAATCAACGGTTGAGAAGAAAAAGAAGAAGAAACTTCTTGCTACGATCAAAAAATTGGTTGGTGGGCACAAGAATGGGGTAGCCAGGTGGTTAAGCTTTGAAAAATGCCTAGATACTACCCTACTGAAGATGTGCCCCAAAAGCTCTTGAGCAACAGCAAGAAATCTTTCAGTCAACATGTGAAGAAACTTTGAACTAGCATCACTCCTGGCACCATCTTGATCATTCTCACTGGTTATCACAGAGACAAGAGAGTGGTCTTCTTGAAGCAGTGGCCAGTGTCTTCTTACTTGGGCCTCTTAGCCTTAATCATGTTCCTCTACAAAGAACGCACCAGAAATTTGTCATTGCCACCTCTACAAAAATTGACATCAGCGAAGTGAAAATCCCCAAACACCTCACTGATGCTTACTTGAAAAAGAAGCTGTGGAAACCCAGACACCATGAGGGTGAGATACTAGATTTCAGAGCAGCACAAGGTGGATCAGAAAGGGGTGGACTCATAGATTTTAGCAAGAATCAAAGCTGTTCCTCAGCTCCAGGGCTACCTGCAATCCATTTTTGCTGTGACAAATGGAATTTATCCTCCTAAATTAGTGTTCCAAATTTCTAAAACCCAATTAAATAACTGATACATTAAAAAAAAAAAAAAAAGTGAAGAGCAAAGCAAGGGGTGACAGCTCAGGTGGCCAGCTAGTCTCTCTTTTCCTTCCATTAGAATGCAAATTATCTGCCCCAGAGCAGGTGCAGCATCCACACCCACAATAATCAATCACACACTCCCAAAGCCGTGTATAACAAGAAATGCAACTTTTGTAACTGATAAGGTCAGACAAGTACCCTCAGGGTTTATCCTGTAACCCTGTACCTCACTCTGTAGATCCTTTGTCAGGGTCAGCCATGTGGATAAGTCACAGACATTGCTTGATCAATTTGCTCTCTGTGAAAGCCTGAGAGAATGTTTTCTCTTCGTGTGACTCTCCTTAGGCACACAGTACATCATGGATCATGTTGCTATGTGGTCCCATAATCTCCTTGATCAGAAAATTTGGGGAACAACTGAGTTACAGGATGTTACAGTATAGGTTCTCCTATGTCCTGAGTCTTCACTGACCTTGAAAGGCTAGGACCAAAATGTAGGCTGTTCTTGCAGTCCTCCTTTTCCTCTAATTTTTGCTCTGCAAACTTAGGTTCTTAATCCTCCAGAAGAGAAGATTATTATTACCCTACAACATATGCAATTCAGTTTAACCTAACTATCTGTCTGAATATCAAACATCTTAGGTATAACAAGGAACATGTATTTTCCATCAAGTATTGATATGTTAAACTTTAAGTCTCTACAGAATACGGACAAAAAATTTTTAAAAAATCAAAAATTTAAAAATATGAATAAACAGTTACATATTATTACACAGATTTAGAAATCTAACCATATACAGCATTATAGCAGGACAGTCCTGTGACTGTTTTCTTGTCTCTTTTTTCATTTATTATCCTTTTTTTTTAACAAACATTTATTTGAGAGACATATGGCAATCATTGGTATGTCATGACGAGCAGTACATATTTAGAAGACCAGAATGGCAGGCATTCCAAGCATGACCCACATTGCTATCTTCAGTGCAGTTGCTAAGTTCACGGGTATCAGTATATATAGTTAGTCAGGGTGAGAATCCTACCAATAGGTCTTGCTTTATCTTGGTCTTAACCATCCAGCATAACAGTATAAAAATGAAGTATAAAAAGTAAAGCCATATTAATACGCTGAGCTGTAAAAGGCCCAAGTCAAGAACTTCTGACATTGCCAGTCTTATGGTAACCCACTACTATTATGGACTACTGGACTCTATTGGAATATTTTGCTGAATTCATGTACCTACAACATGTAAATGACAATGGAATATCCTTCTCTGACAAAACCAAACAAAAAAGGGGCTACAAATGAATGACCATTTTGTATCTGTATATTCAAGATAGTTAGGGTAGACATACAGCTACATTCTCTTAATTCAGTGAATGAAAGGATTTGTTCTAATAGTATTTATGGACAGGATATCATGTCTGCATCTTGTACAATGAATAACCACTAAGACAACAATATGCAATGTATTTTTTATTGAAACTGTCCCACTAATTTGTTTTGAAATTGTCTCATTATTATTCATTTCTCAATAAAATTATTTCAATTTATTTATTTATTTATTTATTTATTTTTTGGGGGGGAATTGAAATTCACAACCTTGCACTTGCTAGGGAAGTACTTATTCCACTGAGCCATCTCCCTGGCCCCTGTTTCTCAATAAAATTATTTAAAAAGAAAAAATTCCTGAAGCCACCCCAGGACTGTATGAGGCTTTGCAGGGACAACTAGACACAAGTCATAATATACTGCAGATAGGTACAAAGAGAAAAAAAGGGTTCAAGAATGGCTTAGGGTGGAGGGAGGTGGAAAGAAGGGAAAGGGGATGGAAAGGGAAACAAGTTTTATTATGTACATGTGCGAGTTCCATGCAGGGAATGTCGACAGCATGTACCACAAGGATGTACCACAACATGTACCACAACATGTACCACAACATGTACCACAAAGATGTACCACTTAAAGAAAAAAAAGAAATCTTGCCTAGCCCAAACCATCTTGAAAATGGAGAACAAAGCTAGAAGATTCTCACTTCCTGATTTTAAAATATTATAATAATATAATATTTATATTGGCACACAGTTCTCAGTCTTTTGAGGTAGGATCTTAGAAGCAGCCAAACTACACAGCCAAGCTAACAAAAAAAATGCATTATGAGTGTAGAAATAAGAATTGATTCCAAAGTGGATCTTGGTAGCAAGAAGCAAATCCAGTGAATGGTGTGAGATAAGCATTTATTTAGGAGAAAAAAAGAATGGGGAAGATGAATGCACTGTTAGATTGGAGGCAGCCCAGATTCTAGATTGTATATGTTAATTCCTCTCTCCTTAAACTAAAAAATAAGTAGTACAATGAAAGAAAAAACCATCTATAGAAATTAAAATAATGTGGTACTGAAAGGAAGACTGATAGGTAAAACAATGGAATAGAACAAAAAGCCCAGAAGTAATGGACAGTAGTGCCAAGACCACTTAGTAGGAGGGCCAGCCAAATAGCTCAACAGATTAAAGTGCTGCAAGCAGGCACAGGGGCCAGCGTTCCCTCTGCAGGCCTGCAGTGCTGGCCCCACTGCCAGGGCCAATTGAGACTGGGCGTGGTGGTGCACCCGCCTGTTATCCCTGCTCTTGGGAGGCTGTCAACAGGCCAGTCACTATGAGTCTGATCCAGTACTGAGATCCTGGACACCTTGTCGACCCTTTTGTAAAATACAAGGAAAAAAAAGACCACTTGTAAGGAAATGTCTTTCCTGGGAAATCTATACGAATATGCATATGCAGAAGAATGAAGTGGGACCTTTCCAAACACTATAGACAAAATTAACCCAAAATTTGTGAAAACCTTAATCAAAGATCTAAAACTAAAAGTCCCTTAGAAGTAAGCAGTCTAAAATTTTGTGACATTAGATTTAGCAGTGATTTCTAGGATAAGATATGAAAGACATAGACAATGAAAGAACAAATAGTCAATTTGGACTTAGTGAAAAGAATAAAATTTGCATATAAAGATATTATCACTGAGTATGAAGGTAATACTAAAATGGAATAAAATACTAGAAAAATCACAAATATGATGAGTTAATATCTACAGTAGGGGACTGCTAAAACTCAACAATGACCGACTCAATTAAAAAATAGGCAAAAGAATTGAATAGATATTTTCCAGGAAAAGATATACAAAGTGACCAATAAGCACATGATAAGATACTCAATGACACTAATCATTAGAGCAACATAAATAAAATATGAAATGAGATCCTATCTTACAAACATAAGATGACTACCATAAAAAGCACAAAAAATGGTTTTCACCACAAAAATGAGAATATGAGGTAATGTATAAGTTAATTAAATTGGGATATTCTACAGTGTATATGTATGTCAAAATATATTGTACATGATAAATACATACAACTTTATTCCTCAAGCAAATACAAAAATAACAAATGTTGACAAAGGTAGAGAACTGAAAACACTTGTGTGCTGTTTTTAGGAATGTATAATGGTGCCACTGCTACAGAGAACAGTATAGCAGTTTTTCAAATTACTGGAGGTAGAATTACTATGTGATCTGGTCATCCCACCTTGCGTATGGCCTCAGAAGAATGAAAAGCAGAGTCTCAAAGAGAAACATGCATCCATGTTTAGACAAACATTAATAACAATATCTAAAACATGAAAGCTCCCCAAGTGTCCATTAAGAGAGGATATATACATAGGATGGAATATTGTTCAACACGTATTACATGGACAAACTTTAAAAACAGTGCATTAAGTGAAATAAGCTAGTCGTGAAGAGATCAGTACTGTATGAGTCCCCTTATAGGTGGTACAGAGAATAGCTAAATTCAGAGACAAAGGAGAACGGTGGTCTCTAGGCACTGGGGAGAAGAAAAAGCAGGCAACTGTGGCTCAATGACTACCAACTTTCAGTTACAAGACAAAAAACATGTTGAAGATGGCACACCCCCACTGACTTCTTTTTCTCTCCCTACATTCTTTGTGTGTGTGTGTGTGTGTGTGTGTGTGTGTGTTTTGGTTATTTTTAGTTGAAAGGAAAACAGCCTTTCCCAAGGGAACTGAAGGATGGAAGGAAGCTGGGCGCGGGCTTCTTAGCAGCTCCTGCTCCACACACAACCTGGCAGCAAGAAGGCCTGCTGGGAGCCTGGCGCAGCACAACGACCCCCAGAAGGGGGGTTGGAGCGGCTGGGCCACTCTGGTCCCTGGAGTGGTCAGGGAGGGCTTCCAAGGCAGCCAGCTGTTTGACATGATTAACGCTGTTATTCTTGAGGGGCTTTGAATTAAGGGATGACAAAGGGAGTCAAGAGAGTGGCTTATTCAGTTGGGCTCTGAATCACGATCAGGAAGTAGTCTTTATCTGGTGCGACCATTATTTCATTTTTCTTGGAGCAAATTCAGAGGAAAGTGAGGTCATTCTGGGGGTCAATTTCAAGCACTGTGCTCCATGCCTTCAAGATGAAGTTGTGCATAAGGTTGGCATACTGTGTGGTGGTGGGATTGTCCATGGTACTGTTGATGGGAATGCCTTCTGTGCTCACCATGATGATTCCTTGCACTTTCTGGCTCTGAAAATCTCTGCCACGTTTCAGTGTCTCTGCCATCTCCAGCCAATCCGGTAGCTCCGTGTTGCCAACTCTCTCCCTACATTCTACCTCCTAAAGATTCTGATACCTCCCAACAACACGCAGAGCTGGTGGCCATATTTTTAGCACATGTGACTTTGAGAGACAGTTAAAAAATGAAGTGGTACCAGTCTTCAACCTAATGACAGTCTTAACATTTTTACACAGTTGTAAATATAAGTCATATGTCCCATGATACATAATTTACTGTATTCTTATTGTCCATTGTCTGTAATGCTCTACTGAAATACAGACATTATTCCTCATTTATTTCCACATTATACCCAACAGCAATAGTTGATCAGTTGTCACGGGAAAGCTGTATTTTATTACTTTGCACTGCTGTGAGCACACTACACATCATAGTGACACTTTTTTCACTTGACAGCATCTTGACTACCATATAATTACCAAACCATGTCCAGTGCATACCTGCAACATCAAGCCAACAAAAAGTGAATTTCATATATTACATTTTAAAGATCTAATGGAGTGCAGATTTTCTGTTATCAGCTAGTTGACAAGGAATTGTGTTTATCATAAAATGGCATTACAGTTATGCTTTCAAAAAGTAAAATTTGAGTCAGAAAAACTAAGAAGTGTTAGAAGGAATACCTCATCACAGCAGATTTTTTTCTCAAAAATAAAAATGAGGGCATAAAGTAAGTCTCTAGGTGGCTTATTTGTTGAGCAAGCCAATACAATCTTTCACTCATGGTGTTTTAATAAAATCACATTAGATTAGAAAAGCCAAAGAAAATAAAGTAGTTTAAGACTATAGATGGGTAAGCCTTACATAGAATACATAGACTCAAAATTATTATGATTTATAACTCTTTGGATTTTCAAATATTAGTAATGAGATATCTTGGAGGTAGCACCTAAGTCTAAATATAAAATTCATTTATGTTACATATAAATCTTATACAAATAGCCCAAAGATAATATTATATAACATTTTAAAATAATCTGTGGCATAGAATCAAGGTTTATGGTGTGGATTTTCCAAATGTAGTATCATGTCAGCAATAAAAACATTTTAGGTTTTGGAGCACTTGGATTTCCAGTCTTGGAGTACGGATGTTCAATCTGTACCAATGAAAGTTAACATTGAAAACAACATGAATAGCTAATTAAAAACAAAGCAAATAATTTAGAGTGATTTTCTTTGGCTTTTCATGAATCACAGATCTTTCCAATATTGTTCAGTTTATTGAAAGTGTAACAGAAGTAGGCAGTAAAAACTACCTGGTTTGTGTAAAGGCAATATGGCATAGAATTTATTATGCCTGGATTCAGGCAGAGAGCGTGATAAGACCTTCTTCTGGGAACAAAGAAAGATGTGCCCCTTTTATAGGGATGGAGAGAAGTCAGGGGACATTGGGAGGGAAGATCCCAATGAACACCTGTGGTTAAATTTTCTGTCAATCTTGCATCTCCGTGGGCTGAGCCCTTTAAGTGTCAACTGTAAATTTTTGGGTGTCACTACATATCTCCTTTTTTATCCTATCTCATCTCCTTTGCTGAGTTTGCCAAGTGCTGAGCTGAATTCCTTGCAGAGAGTAGTGGCTCTTCTGGCAAGCAGGCTGAGGGTTGGGCAAGTCAGGCCAGCATGGAGACTTACATGAAGAGGTGATATCAGATCTAAAGTCACTGAGCAGTGGCATTTTTGAATACTCTCAGTAAAGCAAATATAATTCAGAATATTTTCAAAGAACAGTGATTCATTTCAAACTCAAGTATTATCTGCTAAGATGTGTTATTACTGATGATGATAAAATTGTATAAGGAAATGAAAAATGCTCAGTTAGATAACTTAAAAAGTTTTTGGAAATGTATGGCATTTAAAGATTTCATATTCATCATATCATCTATCAGTAGAGATTGATGGCTACAGCACTTGAGTTACCAAGTGTTGTTAAACCACTAGTATTAATAGTAAACCTTATTTGCTTTTATAAGCTTAATAATATTTAGTCTCATAAATTTTTGTCCTAAACAGAAGAAAATATCCTTATTTTCCTTTTAATGCCTTAGCAGTGGCTAATTTTACTGAGATTTTAAAAAACAGACATAAGGTTTAATTTTTCTTCTGAATGATATATTTCCCCAATCACTATTATTGTGCTTTAAATGACTTTGGAAATTTGCTGCAGGCTTGACAAATGTTTCTTAATAAAGTGAACCTAAAACAAGTCAGAATAGAATCTATATGCAAAACTTACTCTAAATTTACTGCAATAAATTTGTTTTGATGGCAATCAATGTTGAAATTACAAGTAACATGAACTTTCTTTATTCATTTTCTGAGCCATCAAAAATGAAACAAGAATTCTCTCAGGCTTTCACAGAGCCCAAATTGGTCAAGCAATGGCCGTGACTCATCCACATGGCTGACACTGACAAAGGATCTACAAAGTGCAGTACAGGGTCTCAGGATAAATCCTGAGGGGACTTTACTGACCTTATCAGATATGAAAGTTGCATTTCTTGTTATATAGGTCTTGCTCTATCTTGGTCTTAACCATCCAGCAGAAAAGCATAAAAATGAGGTATATAAAGTAAAGCCATGCTAATATACTGAGCTGTGAAGGGTTCAAGTCAACAACTTCTGTGGATAACCCACTACTGTTGTGGACTGCTGGACTGTGTTGGATTGTTTTGCTGAATTCATGCACCTATAGTATTTAGATGCCAATAGAATATCAATTTCTGACAGGACTAAACAAAAAAAGGGGCTAGAAAGGACCATTTTGTACTTGTATATACAAAAAAGGTTAGATATACAGCTACTTTTGTTTAACTCAATGAAAAGAAAGATTTGTACTAATAGTGTTTGGACAGGATATCCTTTGTGCTTCTTATACTATGGATAACCACTAAGAAGATAACAATGTACAATGTATTAATTATCAAAACTGTCCTATTAATCAGTTTTGAAACTATCTCATTGGTATTTGTTTCTCAATACAAAAATAAAAAAAAAAATAAATGAAACAAGAAACAGGACTTCCACTCCACACAAGTTTGAAAAGAATATGTTTTCTGAGCTCAATCCAGCAGTATTTTTTGGATTTCAGTTCAAGTCCAAAATACATTCTAATATTTTAAAATCCATTTTCTGTGCTGTTGAGGACCCTCCATTTAATCTTTGATTAGAGACAATTTACAATGTAATCATAAGACAAAAGGAAAATATCTAGGAAAAAACAAGGGAAAATTCCATAAATATGTTCAAGGAATGAATGTTTTTAAGTAAAACCACATGCTCATGAGTATTATTAGTATTCAGATATACCTTATTTATATGAAAAAGCGTTTTCTTATTCCTATGTACTATGAAGCATCACTGTTTGCCTAAGTCTATAAAGCCTGTAATATTTAATAACCTATCTCTTCTAAAAGTGGCTTTGAGATATTTCTTGCCAGAAAAAGTTTGGCTAGTTAGGAAGTCTAATTATTTTGATTCAGCAAGCCAAGTCTTATCTGTAGTCACAATCAAAAATAGAAGTGGATCTGAATGTGTCAAATTCAGTTGGAACAAATGCTACCCAGTCTCCCATCAGTATTACCAATTTGTATTTTTATTACTTTTATCGTTTGTTTGTATGTATTTTTTATTATATACCATGTATTGGATTCAGACATTAATGAAACTTATCTATAAGGAGTTTAAATATTTTATCATATATATGTAATATATGATATCATTTTAAGTCATGACTTTGGGATAACTTTTTGGTTTTAATAAGGATCCAATTAAATATTCAAGTTTGAGAATATACTATCTGAAGTTAAACTTCCTCAAAGTCTGAGCAATTTTCTCAATGAGATGTTAGAGGCAAACATGAATGAGAACTCTTTAATCTTTCAGAGGTATTTTTACTCATAAAAAAGGAAATTTATGAATATACATAAATCTGTCACTTTAAGAACTATTAAAATGTTAAGTGAAATAATTCTCAAGTGCTCACAGAAATGATATAAAATATACAGGGAACATAATGGGCAGAGAGTTAACTAACAAGTATCTGAACTTAACCTCTTCAGATGAGATAGTACTCAGACTTGAAATGTACTGACTTACCTGGAAAGCTTGTTTCACATAGCTTCCTTAAATGTCTGCAGTAATTTTAAGGTGATGCATTTTCTTAAAGTAAGTTTATTGAGAAACAAAGAGCAGTGAGACAGTTTCAAAACCAATTAGTATGACAGTTTCAATAATTAACACATTGCATATTGTTGTTTTCTTCTCTTTTTTTTGGTGGAACTGGAGATTGAACTCAGGCCCTTGCACTTGCCAGGCAAGTGCTTATGCTACTGAGCCATCTCTCTGGCCCCTAATCCTATTTTGAATATACAGATACAAAATGATCCTTTAGATCATATCTGTCTATATAGATATATAGCTGTATTTCTACCAATAGTGTTTGTGGACAGAATATCATGTCTGCATCTTGTACTATGAATTAGCACTAAGAGAACACTATGAAATGTATTAATGATTGAAACTGTCCTACTAATTGGTTTTGAAACTGTCTCATTGCTATTTGTATCTCAATAAAATTGTTATTAAAAAATGGTCCTTAATTTGTATCCCCTTTTGAAGTATTCATTTTTAACAAACATTTTATTAAGTTCTAATCCTGAAGAAACATGGCCATTTTTAACCTTAGCTATTTCTAATTTCTTTTTGCTTCATAATGTCTTTCACTTTAGATTCTAGAGGACCTACCTAGAAGTTGCATAGCTTAGTCTTTCTACAAGGACTGTCTCTATGAGACATGAAGAGGCCATCTCATTCTACCAGCTTGCATTTTATTAATAATTATAAATATTAAACTTTACTTTTTGCAGAACATTTTACAGTATAGTGATATATTGGGGGCCATTTTATTCATGACCAGCTAAAAATAAGCTTACTGCCTGTAGGTTTAAAGATTCAAATGTTGAGTAAACTAACTTTCAGTTGAAAAACATAATATGACCACAATTCTATTCATCAGATTATTTTTTAGTCTTAAAGAATGTAAACAATTTACACAGGCTTACATTTTAGTGATTTTCTGAAATCACTGATGGTTCAAACATACATGAGAAGGCCGTTGCTTCATTGCCTGCAAAACAAATGCCATTATTTTAGATAAAAATCAGTAGGTCAACACATGCTTAGGGGCTCCCCTCTCAATTACTCTTTTCTTGCTGCTGGGACAAATCTTGACACCCAAAATGAAGGAAGGAAAGGTTTATTTAGCTCACAGTCAGTAGAGGTGTCAGTCCATACTCAACTGGCTCCAAGGCAGAGCAACATATGGCAGAGAGCAACCTTTCATGGAGGCAGCAAAGAGCAGAGAGCAAGAGCAAGTGGGAGAAGCGACAACAATGGCAACAGAGAGCAAATCTATTTCCCTTACTGTGCACTCTGGCTAGCCACTCCAGGCTGGGTATAATACTCAGACTCATAATCCTAGAAGCACTCACACCCATAAACCTAGTGGATCATGAGTTAATCATAAACTCTAGAAGTCTGCCCCATAACTGCATGAAGCTTTGGGGGTCAACTAGATACAAACCATAACAGTTCCTATAGAATGCTTACTATTGAATAGAAGTCTGCTTCAATGTACCACAACCCATAGTCTCTCAGATATTAAATAAGCAAGACACTTAAATTCAGACCACTTCCTTAGCTAAACTTGTTGAAGAAATCAGAGTATTAGCCTGATTGTTAATGAATCTGTTTCTATAAATCACCCATCATTACCAGTCCTTACAACCTGCTGGCTGTTAGACAATCACAGATTAGAAACAAAAACTTTCTAGGAAGGAAGCACTTTCTCACTCTGAACAATTACGGGACAAAGGTTGACCTGGCAGCCAAGAGCTTCTTCTTATTGAATTCTAATCCTAATGTTGATATGACTAGAGATAGGAGCTCTCTACCTGTTCTCACCATGAACCTGTAATAATAAGACGACCCTTGCTTTGCAAAGGGACCCTGAATGTAGCAAATGAGATGACAGCAACATTTTCTTAGAACAAGATATAAAATAAGCCCCCTGTGATAGTCCTCACACATTCAACACACACACTTATGGCTCTGCCATGTCTCTGTCTTTACAGATTGCTTCTTTTCCCCTAAACTTGCATTGTCTTCGGTCTCTCCTTGGTGAGTTTACTAACCAAATTTTGGAAAATATTCTCCCTGGCTCCCAAGTGACTCTCCTCACTTAGGGGTTCCACCTGGCTCTGCCATGTCCTCTCCACACAAAGCTCACCTCCTGAGGGACTGCCCGGCAGCCAGGCACCAGTGGGTGTCACAGTGGCTTGTGCATGAGATGGAAAATATATCTTTCTTAACTTCCAGCCATTCCTCCCTTGACAGCTCTGCACACAAGTAATAATGCCCCTTATGTGTCATAGCTATGTCACCACCCTTTTCAAGGGCTGTGTTACCTCCTTGTCTCCTTCAGATTCTTAAGTACTGTGCTTAATACACATACCCAAATGTTAAGGAACTGTTGAACCTATTCTTTTTAGTGGTTTGGCCTATAAATTTGGGTTAAGGAAAGATGAGGTTTAACGAGAAGAACTACAACTTCACCAAACATTGGTTTCCCCACATTCTCATTTTTATCTTCAAGTATTCTGTTGCATAGATACCTATATGTTTGTTCACACCACAGATTTTCCCCAGCCAAACAAATCCACTGTTTTCTTAAGAAATAAACAGTTCAAAGCAACATTAAACATTTAAAAATTACCCTTAAAAGAAAATATTATTTTAGTTTATTATTTGCCATTATAATAATATAATCTATATTTGAAATGGCATTTGCATGAATATGTTTTATTACATATCACTCTCTCAGTTACTCTTTTCTCCTTGCTGGGACAAATACCTGACACAGAAAATGAAAGAAAGAAATGTTTATTTAGCTCACACTTACTGGAGGTTTCATTTCATATTCGGTTGGCTTCAAGGCAGAATGGTACATGGCAGAGAGCAAGCTTTCATGGCAGTGCAAAGGGCAGAGAGCAAAGGGAGCAGCAGCAGCTCAGGCAGCTAGCTAGTCTCTGTCTTCTCCTTAGGCTGTAATGCAGATTACCTGCCCCAGGGCAGATGTTGCATCCACACTCACGATAATCAATCACAAATGCACAAACTGCCCTGGACAGCATGAGGCTTTGGAGGGACAGCTAAACACAAAGCATAGCAACCATACTAACGTAGCGCTATAGGAAAGAGATCCATCCTATACTAAATACATTTTCTAGATAAATGAAAACAGCCTTATTAAAACCACTACTTTGTTCCAGCCCCATGTCTGGGGCATGCTGAGATGGCAATTGAGACCGGCCATGGCGGCAAATGCATGTAATCCCAGCACTTGGGAGGTTGAAAACAAGAGAATCACTACGAGTCTGATCTATGTAGTGAGACCCTGTAGACCCTATAGACCCTGTCCTAAATTTAAAAAAAAAATCATTTCTTTTCATTTTTTAAAGAAAACAAAATTAGTAGGGAAACATATTAGAAAAGATACAGAATTTCACTAAACAAAATTAGGAATTCAGCAATGATTATTATATTGAATAATGTCTTCAAATTTGTTGTTCAAATTGTTAGATTATCAGATATATGCATACAAAATTGGTCAAAAGTATTATAAGAAATTAATAATGAGAAGAAAAAATGAATCATTGTTTGATACTTTTAATACACCAGCAGAATATACATATATATATTCCCATTTGTTCCTTCCCTTTGAACAGATTCTTTCCTTTTCACAGTATCTATTTTATCTTTCAGATTTTATTTACACTTTTCAGGTTCTTACATTAATTAGACAATACCATGATTACACATGTGGGTCTGATTTATTTCACTAATAGGTATGTTTTTTAGTTGCATGAATTTACTTATAAAAGCCTTAAGTTTATCCTTTATATAGCTGAGTAGTACTCCATTGTGCTAAAAATGTCACACCTTTATTATCCATTCCTCAACTGGTGGACATTTAGGCTGTTTCTAAGATTTAGCTATGATAAATTATGCTGTTATAAGTGTGAATGCACATATGTGGCTGTAGTATGATGTTCTAAGTTTCTCTGGAATAATACCCAGGAGGTGAAGAGCTGGGTTTAATAGTACCTCCAATCCTAATTTTTTGAGGACTCTCCAATTGATTTCCATAGTGGCGGTATCAGTGTGTCCTCCTATCAGCAGGGCTCCTTTTGCTCCCACATCCCCTCCAACATTTATTATTGTTGACTTCTTGCTGATAGCCATTCTTTCAGTGGTGAGATGAAATTTCAGTGCTGTTTTAATTTATGCTTCTCAAATGATGATTTTGAGCATTTTTTCATGCATTTGTCGTTATATTTCTTCCTCTGAGAAGCGTATATTCATTTTTAGATGCCCATTTTTTTGACTGGGTCTTTGAATTTTAGGAGCATGGTTTTTAATTCTTTCTTTTCTAAGGTTTCTTTTTTTTTTGGTGTGTGCAGTGTCTCACTACACAGCTTGGACTTATAGTCATCCTCCTGATTTCTGCCTCCCTAGTGCTGGGATTACAGGCATGCGCCACCACGCCTGGGCTCCATTGTCAGCTTAGCATGCCCAGAGCTTTCTTGTTTTTAAAATCAACAGTGAATGTTGAAAGTAGTCAAATTCTTTGGCATCTGTGGAAATGATCCCATAATTTTCATCCTTAACTAATCCACATGAGTTAGATTAGTACATTTCTTTCCTTTTTTTCTGGTTTTTGTATTTAGTACAAGGTCTACAGGATCTCACTACACAGATTGGACTTATAGTGATTCTCTTGTTTTCAGCCTCCCAAGAACTAGAATTACAGGTGAGCACCACTAGGCTAATTTCAGTCTCCTCTCAGCATGCCAGGGGTGGGGCTAGCTCACAAGCCCAGGATTAAATCCTGGTTCCTGTGCCTGCCTAAGCAGGTGCTTTGGTCCGCGGAGCTATCTTGCAGGCAACTAATAGATTTCTTATTATTGAATTGATTTTCCATTCTGGAGATGAATATTGAATAGCTAATCAAGTTCTTTAAATATATGGATTTTTCTTCTTTAGGACTTTCATCATATTTTAGCTATTTGATTCACAGGTACATTTGAATAAATGTAACTTTTTTATTATAATGTGATTTCACTAATATACAAATAAACACATGGGTAAATCTATATTCAAGAAATTTATTGTTTGGTTTTTCTAGAAAGTGCATTTTACTAATGAATGAGAAATGTTACATAATAGCACAATAAGAACTTCAATGAAGCTTCTTAACTCTTGTGTCTGTTTTCTTAAAATGTCTTTGAACTTTGTGATCAACCCATTTTTCTTCCTTGCTACCCTAACAGTTACTGTTTGCATTAGTTAAAATGGATTAACTATAAAGCACATATGCTCATAAATCCTTTACTACTCATCTTTTTAAAAAAAATTATTTATTTATTTGTTACAGGGTCTTGCTGCACAGCTCAGACTCGTAGTGATCTTCCTCTCTCAGCCTCCCCACTATGCCAGTTTCATGCCAGCACTGGATGCCCAGGATTCCACCTGGAACACTGGATGTTCCAGGACTGGCCTGGCAAGAGGTACCGGGGTTTGAACTTGAATGCTTGTGCTTGCCAGGCAGGAGCTTAGACCACTGAGCTATGTCTCCAGCCCCAACTCATCTTTTCTTAAAGCCGCTGCCTTACCTCTGAATTTTGAAAACAAATACTAGAAAGTGCCCAGTGCTTCTTTGACTGTATAGCCATGATAGTTATGTAATACTGCATTAGATACCACACTGCTGTATGTGTAAATGTGTATATGTGAAAACACACACATATATGCTCACGGCCATATAAGTATACATATGTTAATGTCTCAGCATAAATTTAGTAGCAATTCCAATTTGATATTTTTAAACATACTTAAAATATATTATATTACTTATTGTAAACTCAAAAGCTATTAAAATTTCAGTAGGCAAGTACGATCTTCCATTATAGAAAATAGGAACTACTTGTGTAAATGCTTTATTTAAAAAATTAGAAGATTTCAGCTTTTGTAACTTACAGATTTGTGAAGTATAAATATCTCTTGCTGTCACTGCTCCAGTAAAATATTTTTGTGATCAACGAATAAGTATGTCACATGATTAATTTTACTAGTTTTCATGTGGAATTGATGTTTACCTATGGATGATTTGTTATGGATTTTCACATCGCTATTTACCTTTATCTTTTAACATTATTCTATTTCACCTTTTCATTAAGTCCTTCTCTTCTGAGCTTCATTTATATTTTCTAGTTTGGTAAATTCTAAAATATCTTTTATTTTATTTTTTTCTAAAATATCTTTTAAAGGCTGTCAATACACCTTTTGACCCCATCATGTTTTTTTTTTTTCTCAGCCTGTAACCAAACTTTATCATTATTTAGTTAAATATTCTCAGATGACATCCATTCATGAAAAATATTCTTATAAAAATTGTTTTTGTGTTTTTGCACTTATTTACATAATTGAAACATTATTTTCAGTATTGAAGAAGTGAGAAGATTTTTATGCTTAAGGTACTTATGAAAATAGAGTCATGGATATTATTCAGACAATATTTTATACTCTACCCATTACGCTATAGTTATTGTCAACATCTATGTCACTTGAACCTTCTTTGATTCATCAGTAATATACCTGAAGAAGATATATTCCTCACTGTAGTTGTAGTTGACCCATTAAATTCACTTCAGGGGGCCGGGGAGATGGCTCAGTAGAATAAGCGCTTCCCTGGCAAGCACAAGGGCCTGTGTTCAATCCCCGGTTCCACCAAAAAAAAAAAAAACGTCACTACAATATTTCTATGTTCTGCACTAAACTTTGTCCCTATCTTTCATTATATTCTTAAGTAGATTTTTAGAAGGAATGCTGGCTGGCCAAATAGCTCAGTGGATTAAAGCACCTGCAAGCAGGAGCAGGTGGATTCCCAGGAGGTTGGATTCCCAGGCCTGTTGTGCTGGTCCCACCCCTGGGACACTCTGAAGGGGCAATTGAGACTGGGTGTGGTGATATGCTCCTGTAATCCCAGCTCTTGGGAGGCTGTACATAGGCAGGTCACTATGAGTCTGATCTAGTAGTGAGACCCTGAACACCCTGTAGACCTTTCCCTAAAATAAAAAAATAAAAAAAAAAGAATGTTAAATCCAGATAACCAATTCTCTCAAAATTTTTCTCTAGAGAAGTTGTACCAATATATACTCTTACCAAGTGGTTGAAAGAATTCTTGATATTTCTGGGAATTATCACCACTTTTGTGCATTTACAAATCCATTACCATTCTTGCTGATGCTATGTAGATAAAATGATTTTCACACTTACATATAATCTTCCATTTCAATTTTTAATGTTTGAATTAAGAGTTTGGAATATTTTTAATTTAGTAATTAAGTATAGGGACATCAAATCTTATTAAATAAAAAGTGCTTCTCCATTAACTGAGATGTGCTTATATTTTAAAGCTTTCCTTATAGTATAACATAGGGATTTTAAATCATAAACAATATGTAGCTAAAAGCCATGTGGAACAAATCTTTCCTTTTCTGCTTTGAATTTTCTTTCTTTTCTTCTGCATATTTTCTTATGATAATTAGGATTTACAGGAAGCTCTAATTTTTCAGGCTTTTTGTGGCTGTCATAGATTATGAGCATCAACTTCAGAGCTAGGCTGATTTTCCAAATATAAGAAGCATAACATAAATGTAGCCATCCTTAAGGAGATGGAAGCTTTTCAGATTAAACTAGACACATATTTTATGTAGGTGGCATCTGTTAAGATTAGAGAAAAAAAAAAGGTTTTACACAGAAAATAATAGAGTATTTAATGAAAGTTGAACTTGATTTTATGATTATGAACTTTTTATTGATAATGCCTCTATTTATCTACTATGATCATTTAAAATGAGCACCGCCTTGTGGGGGAAGAAAGCTGTATTCACTTCCAAGCTTTCACACCTTCCATGTAACATAGAACAAATAACTGATCTTTGTTATTATCTCTCAAATAGACACAGCAATCTACTTCTTAAGTTTATCAAGAGGATTAAACAACACCATAGGTATAAAATTCTTGGCATCTACTTAGTACCAAATAAATTTAGTTTCATTTTCTCTTTGTATGTGCCATTTAAGGGCTATCCCATAATCTGGGGGATAAGAAATATTTGTATGAATTGTAACTCTTTACATTATTTAAAATCTCTTCAAAGAATTGTTGAGGCTTTGCTTATGAATGTTTCACCACATCTAGAAAGAACAGATCCTCTGATGTAAGTTTTAAGTCTTGCTAATATGCTCAGTCAGATCAAGTGACAGATACTTTACTGAGCATTTTAGTTACTTTAGAAAGTTCTAATGTCACTGAAGGTAGGGGAGAGTTCAAGGTAAAGTGAGAACTAAATTATTTTGCTTAATAAAATAGGTGAAAATTTGAATGTCTGCCCAAATAAAGAAAGCGAGAAGCTTTGGAGATAAGAAGAGAGGGGGCCAAGACCCAACGCAGCTTGGCTGGTGAGTGACAGCTCCAGGCCCACCACGCCAGAGAGACATTTCCTAGTGTTCCCATGTCCCACCTTTCAGCCCCAGACCCAGCACAGTTTGGCCAGGAAGCAACAAAAGGGAACCACAGGAGCTGCAGCAAAAAAAACTGAACACAACAGCTAGATCCAGGACAGGCATAACTGGATAATCTCAAACTTAATAGATTGGCACTTGAATCTCATTACACGCTAAGGTTATAGCTGCACTAAAGATCTACATGAAAGGTCAGAGGTCAGTGCTAAACAAAATGACAAAGAGAAGGGGAAAAAATGCAATCTCAGGCCTCAAGTCCACCACTAAGGGCACAGGACACTAGCTCAGCTGAAATGAATGAATTAACAGATACAGAAGCAAAGGAACAACAGCAGAAAAGTATAAAGAAACGCCGACGAGAAGTAGTTCCTGAAATAAAAAAAGAAATACCTGAATACATAGCATCTGAAATAATGAATCAAATGCAGAAACATTGGGGGGAAAACCATGCTCATCCAGAACAAGTGCAGAGAGCAATATTCCAGCTGAAACCTATGAGTTACCAGCATCTGAAGCAAAGAAACAACAGCAGAAAGGTCATCAGGAACTCAAAGCAGAAATAATTTCTGAAATCAAAGATGAATTCTATGAAAAATAAAGAATTCTTTGAAATCATCGCATCTGAAATACAGAAACGAGTCCAGAAATATACAGAGGAAACCCAACTTGGAAGAAACTGCAGAAGATGAATTAATAACTACCTCTAAAAAGACATGGATAAAAAATAATGGAAATCAGAAATATGACGGACTCCTTGAATGAGCAATACAGAAAAGAAATACAATGCATGAAACAGAGTCAAAGAGATATAGAAGAACCAAAAATATCAATCATGAGTCTATAAAACTGCTTGATTGAAAGCGAAGACATAGTTTCAGATCTTGAAGATGCCAGAGCAGCTAGTGAAAAGGCTGAAAAGCAAAACTGGACCCAGTTCTATCACCATGTACTAAGCTAAAGTCAAAATGGATTAAAGATCTAAACATTAAAACAGAAACACTCAATCTCCTGGAAGAGAAAGTAGGAGGAACTCTTGAAGACATAGGAGTAGGTGAAGAGTTCATGAACAAACATATATTTGCGTGGGAAACACTTGAAAGAATCAACAACTGTGATCAACTCTTCTTGAGGAATTTCTGTACGTCAAAAGAAATTGTCAACAAAATGAAAAGACAACCTACAAATTTTGAAAAAAATCCTGACTAATAAGCAATCAGACAAAGGTCTGCTGTCCAGAATGTATAAGGAACTAAGATATAAAGACCCAATTCAGAAATGGGCATCTGAGATGAGTACACACTTCTCAGAGGACGAAATTAAAGAAGCGAACAAATATATGAAAAAATGCTCCACATCGCTAGCCATTCGTGAAATGCAAATAAAAACAACACTGAGATACCATCTCACTCCAGAAAGAATGGCTATCATAAGGAAATCAACCAACAAATGTTAGAGATGTTGTGGGGAAAGGGAACACTTCTACACTGCTGGTGGGAATGTAGACTGGTACAACCGTTGTGGAGGTCAGTGTGGAGACTCCTCAAAAGAGTAGGACTGGAAATCCCATTCAAGCCAGCTATCCTCCTACTACAACCAAGATGTCCGTCACATGAGGAATGGTTGAAAAAGATGTGGTATTTCTATATAATGGAGTATTACTCAGCTATAAAGAATGATAAACTTGAAGCATTTATATTGAAGTGGATGCCACTTGAACATATACTCATAAGTGAAATAAACCAGACACACATGTGCAAATATCATATAGTCTCCCTAGTATAAGAAGTCAAAAGAAGAAATACAATTAGAAATGTACAACAACAAAAGACAATTGAGTCAGATAGTTAGGGTAAACTGAATGGCATACACTGCAGGGTACTAATCAGCTTTTCTTCTGGATGGTAAACAACCTAAGTTCACAGATCAAAATTGGAGAAATAGAAGAGCTGCAAGGCCAGCCAACATTTTGGCCCTAGCCTTTCAAGGTCAGTGGAGACCCAGGGCAGAGGAGAATCTGTACTGTAACATTATGAAACTCAGTTGTTTCCCAAATTTTCTGATCGAGGAGATTATGGAGTCACAGAGGAAAGAAATTGATGATGTATAGTGTGCCTGGGGAGAGTCACATGGAGAGAAAACTTTCTCTGTCTCTCATTGACAAGATTTGCAATAATAGTGGTTGGACAATATATTAAGTTGGCTTCTAGTACTATGGGCAAACACTAGGGAGATAATAAGGTAGAAAGTATTAATTATTGAATCTGTGATATAATTCAGCTATAAAAATAAGTATATAGCTACACTCTTCATTCTCTGATTAGAGATATCTGCTATAATAATGCCTATAATAATGCTATAATAATGCCTGTAAGTACAATATCACGTATAAGTATGTATGCACCTTGTACGACACCAAAACATTATAAAATCATTTTTCAATATACTAATTTATCAAATATGTCCTGTTAATTTGTCTTGAAACTGTCTCATTGCTATCAGTTCTTCAATAAAAATAATAATAAAAAAGGAGAGAGGGGGAGCACTAGGAGAAAGAAGGGGAGGATAAAGAGCATTGTTTATGACTGAAGGAAGAAAGAGAGATGGATTGATGAAGAAAATTGTCAAGTGATATAATAATATCGGAACCTCTAATAGTTATCAGTTTTTTGCTCTGCACTATAGTAATTTTAAGTGCTACTCTATACCACTGACTATGTGCAGGTCAAGAATTTTAAGTCTATGGTAAGAAATATTTTAGTATATGTAAAATAATTTTAAATATCATATACTATCCAGTCTTAAACTTTCAATTGTATAGATAGATTAAAAGAAAAATGAGCATCTGAAAAAATATAAGAACAAGAAATGAAAGAAATCAGAAATGAAATTTCTGAGAGTTAAATATAGGATAGAAGATTGTGTTCTGAAATATTTATTTCTCTGTCGTTTCCCCAATACTGGGTATTATGTTGAAATTAATATTATCCATGGCATATTGGGGATTTATTTATTTATTGTCTGCTTGAGACAGAATCTTGCTATGTAGCTCAGGCTGGTCTCAAGCTCACTCTGTAACCCAGGTTAGTCTTGAACTCACAAGAATCCTCCTGCCCCTACCTCCCTAGTGCTGGGATTATAAGTGAGTGCTACCATGCTCAGCAATATTGGCGATGTTGTAAGCAATACAATTTTTTTCCTGTATTTATTGACCTTTTAAAATCTTTACCTATTAATTCAACAAACATTTATTGATATACACCATAATTCTCGACATTATAAATGTCAAGATAAATAAGCTCTGGTCCCTAGACTCAAACTCATGGTTTAATTCAAAGGTAACATGGAAAAATTAATAACAGTGATTCTTACAATGCATATGCATAAGAGGAGTAGATGATGAAAAAAGTAAAGTTATATTGTACACATGTAGCAACTTCCCATGATACATGTAATCAATACACACTGTGTACATATACTAATTAGAACAGATTTTCTTTTACTTGTGTACAGAAATGAGGCCATTTAATAAAAAGAGATATAATACACTAAGTTTTGCCATCCCGCCCGCCCCCGCCCAGCCCCTGAGATGGGCCAGAGACAGCGCGGCCGACTCTGCCATTCTGCTCCATCCCGCCCATGCCCGCCCAGCCCCTGAGACCGGCCAGAGACAGCGCGGCCAACTCCGCCATCCTCCTCCATCCCGCCCACGCCCGCCCAGCCAGAGACCAGCCTGAGACAGTGGCTGACTCCAGCAGCCTCCGGGTTCCCGTGCCAAGCTCGCCCAGCGAGAGCGAATATACAGGACTCACCAGGCTTCACAGATCAGTGAGAGTGTGGTGAGTCTGAGGGAGAGCCTTTGGCTTCTTCCCACACGTGCTACGCGGATCTCTGTCCCCAACCCCTCCGAGCCAGTGACTGGCCTGAAACCTCAGGACCCACTCACCAACACCTCCCCGGATTCCCTGACATAAAGCCCACTGATTGAGTGGGAATTTCCCTGATTCTCTGGGCATCAAAGGTCAGTGAGTGTAGAACCTCAGGCCCGTCGTGCCTGAGATACATTTCCCAGAGATTAAGCTGCCCGTCACCTCCCGTGGCCCGGTGACAGCTCCAGGCACACTGTGCCAGAGAAACATTTCCAGGTGATTACTGATCCCACACCACAGCCCCAGACCCAGTGCAGGTCGGCCTGGAGTGAGAACTCGAAGCCTGCCACACCGGAGGGACATTTCTCAGCAATCCACGGTCCCACGCTACGGACCAAAACCCAGCACAGCCTGGCCTATGAGTGAGGGCTCCAGGGCCACTGCACCAGAGGGACCTTTCACAGCCTTCTTGGGTTACAGCCTGTAGACCCAGAACCAGCACAAGCTGGCCAGCTCAGTACACCCTACTCAGTGAATAAGATCATCCACTATCCTTTTGTGAGCCCAGAAAACTCACCAAAGCCCAGGCCCACCCACCTGGGGAACGCCCTGCCTGACACAGGAGGGCTGACCCCGGGAACCAACATAGGGGAACCAAAGGAGCTGCAGCAAAAAAGGAACTGAACACAACAGCTAGAACCAGGATAGGCATACCTGGAAAATCTCAAACTTAATAGACTGGCAACCAAATCTCATAACAAGCTAAGGTTATAGCTGCACCAAAGCTCTACACCAAAGGTCAAAGATCAGTGCTATACTGACAAAGAGAAGGGGAAAAATGCAATCCTAGACCTTGAGTACACCAGAAAGGGCAGAGAACACTAGCTCAGGTGAAATGAATGAATTAACAGATACAGCAGCAAAGGAACAACAGCAGAAAGCTATAGAGGAAATAAAACGAGAAGTAATTCCCCAATTTAAAAAAGAAATATTTGAATACATAGAATCTGAAATAAAGAATGAATTCCAGAAACATTGGGTGGAAAAACGATGCTTACCCAGAACAAGTGCAGAGAGCACTATTCCAACTGATATATATGAATT